>PVLA01005039.1:0-157754 GCA_004027455.1 Hydrochoerus hydrochaeris | reverse complement strand
GCATTTCCAGATCACTAGCTGAAAACCAGGTAGCGGGGGATGTGCTAATTTGCTTAAAGAATGAAATCGCACCTTGTATAACTGTAGCATTTGGAGTTACCATTCGGTTAAACGTCCACTGTCACTCACAAAATTCCATCTGGGCTCTACGTAGGCCGAATAGGGGAGGTGAATGGGGATGTGGTGAAAATTAGCAACTTTGTATTTCCCTCATCCTTGATGGGAACACTTAACATTATGGTCCCTCCAGCAATGTGATGTTGGTTCTAATTAAATATTTTCCTAGACATGGACCATTCTAATGACCTTTTTCCCTGTAGAAGATTCTCACTCCATAGGTCAGAGAACTAATATGGAGATTCTTCCAGCTGTTTTCTATTCTAATGGTATATTCTGGACCCAATGGATTTTAGTAATTAAAGTAAGAATAATTTCAGCACTAAATCAATAATATTTTATTAAAATGGACACATGAAAAATTATCTGTGAATCCATACTAACATAAACAATTTATGGCTGGAGTTGTAGCTCATTGGTAGAGTATTTTCTTAGTGTGCCCCAGGCCCTGGGTTTGAATCCAAGCATCACAAAAATACATAAATACATAAAGTAAGGAACTTAATCTTCCATAAAGAATGATCCTCAGTATTATATTCTGTGTAAGTAAATGCTTTTCTTCAGGATTTTAATTCCTCTTCCATGCAGCATGGGCTGGACTTAGTGACTGGCTTCCTGAGATTACAGAATGGAAAATACAGACAGCAACTTTAGAGTGAAAAAATACAGAAGATACTGTCATAAATGGGTGGTCAACACTAACGTTGCCAGTGGCATAGAACTGTATATGGCAGTTCTATGTTTAATTTTTTGAGGAATCTCTGTACTAGTTCCCACAGTGGTTGCATACCCACCAACATTTTAGAAGGGAATACTTTCTTTAAAATGTCATCAGCATATGTTATCTTTGTTGTTATTATTATGGGAGCCATTATTTTTGTTGTTGCTGTTGTTGTTGTTTTGGGAGTTGAACTCAGGACCTCATGCTTTCCAGGCAGGCGCTGTGCCACTGAGATATATCCCCAGTCCAATACAATGGCCATCTGAAAAGGTGTGCTGTGATATTTCATTATGGTTTTGATCTGCATTTTCCTGAAGATTAGTGATGTTGAACATCTTTTCATATGGCTGTTGGCCATTTGTATGTCTTCTTTGGAGAAATGTCTATGCAAGTCTTTGTCCATTTATAATCCAGTCACATTCTGGGTATTGACTTTCAGGAGTTCTTAATTTTTTAAATGAACTCCTTATCAGATATGCAGTTTACAAATATTTTCCCCATTTCATAGCTTGTCTCTGCCTAGTTGTTTCTTTTGCTGTCCTGAAATCTTTCTATTTTGCTGTCATCACATTTGGTCTATTTGGAGTTTACCTGATCTCTTTTGGGTATCGTTGCCTGTACTTTGGTGTTAAGTTTGAGTAATCATTCCAGAGACCAATGTCAAGAAGATTTACTCCTGTTTTCTTGCAGGAGAATAAGATTCAGGTCTTAGGCTTAAGTGTTTAATCCATTTTGAGTTAATTTTTCTGTGTGATATAAGGATCCAGTTTCATTGTTTTGGGTATGGATATCGAGTTTTCCTCAAATCATTTACTGAAGAGACTACCCTTTCTCTCATGTGTTCCTGGTACCCTTGTCAAAGATGTGGGCTTATTTCTGGGATGTTGGTTCATTGCTATTCTTTGCACGACTGTTTGTATGCCAGTACCTTAGAATTGTGGGAGTGTAATGCTTCCAACTTTGCACTTTCGTAGGATTGCTTTGACCCCTTGGGGGATTTTGAATCTTTGGATTTCTTTTCTCTCTCTGTGAAAAAAACACCTTTGGAATTTTGACACTGACTGCATCCACTCTTCAGATAACTTCAAGTAGGATGGGCAATTTTTTTTCTTTTCTTCTTTCTTTCTTTTTTTTTACATAATGTCTCACTGTGAGGTCCGGGCTGACCTTGAACTCCCAGTAGTCCTACTTGCCTCAGCCTCCTGAGTGCTGCGATTACAAGCATGCACCACCACGCACAGCTAGGATGGGTGTTATAACGTGTTAATTCTTTCAATTCATGAACACAAGATATCATTTCACTAATCTGGGTTCTTACTTTCCCTCATTAACTGTTTTAATTATCAACATACAAGTCTTATACCCTTATGGGTATGTTCCTAAATATTTTATTATTTTTGTTGATATTGTGAATGAGTGGTTTTCTTCGTTTCCTTTTTAGGTAGTTCATTGTTTGCATGTGGAAATGTTACTAAAGTTTGCATGTAAACTTTGTATCCTGCAACCATTCTAAACTTGTTCATTCGAACAGAGAAAATTTTCATTTTTTCCTCTAGATTCAGGCGCTTTCAATTTCTTGAATGCGTCTTTTTGTTCTGGCTGAGACTTCTAATTAGAAGTGGTAAGAATGAGCATCCCTATCTTGTACCTGAAATAGAAGGAAAGCTTTTAATTTATCTCCATTGCTTTGATGCTGACTGTAGGTTTCTCCTGCGTGGCCTTTACTGTGTTTAGGCAAGTTCCTTCTCTAACTATCGGCTTAGAGTTTTAATTTCAACCAAATGCTTTTGCTGTGTCTACCCTGTGATGACCCTGTGCTTCCCGTGTTTGTTTGTTTGTAGTGGTTTTTGTTTTTAGATGCAGGAGACTAGCATGAACTTCCCTCCTCACAGTCTCTCCAAAGCCACATAGAACAGAAGTGGGGCAGAAAGAGGGAGCATTATAAAGTGGCCCCAGTGTCTGGACTGAGGTCTCTGATGCCACAGTGGAGTGGAGTAGGTGGTCTGTCCTGCATGACTCTGTTAGTGAGGTTGTGAAACTTCTCTGGAGGCAGCATTTCAGAAACAGGGCTGGAATTTTTATTGTGTCATAAAAGTGAGCCTACCGGAAAACTCTACAATATGACTGACACTAGATGGTGGAGAACAAGGGCAGTGACTCGGACAGAGCAAGAATCCCACGTGCCATGCACATGATGGGGGGTGAGGGTGTAAAGCAAATTCTTGGTAAGAAGGTGGCTAGGGGACAGGAAAACTAGGTCTCCAAATTATGTAGGTGGGTGCTGCGTGGGGATGTAAAAACTCCTCTTGGATCCCTGTGCCTTTCTATTCTCCCCCACCAAGCAGCGGGAGGAACTTAGGGTAGAACTCAATAGAAATGCCCCTTTTTATCCCTGAATAGGAGCTTGTGTACCTCAGAGGAACACAGAGCATGCACATTTTTTTACTTTTCCCTTTGTCTCATCCTTAGTACCTAGACAGTTAACCCTGTTGCCATGGGAACTGAAGCTGAGTGTCTGATGCATTCATTGAGTTGTGGGAGAAAAGCAGAGGTGGCCCTTGAGGGCAGAGATTTTAGCAAAGTATACACACTGAATGAATTCACAATTTCCACAGGTAAAGTGATCCTTGAGATTACTATTACATCCACCCCTGCCCACACACATATATAACCTTCCTCCCACTGACCAGCTTCATCCCGAGCAGGTCGTTATGGAGCACTACAGTGTGTGGCCCGTAGTGGGGGACTTTAGGGGCCTCAGGAAGGGCACTTGTTTCCTTAAATGTGTCTGTAGGAACCAGGTCTGGCAGGGGAAGGAAAGAACAAGTGAAGGGCTTGGCCTGGGCAGATGTAGCCTAGAGGTATGGAAGGTTCCTTTGCTGTCAAGGAAGGCGTTCCTGCCTTCCTGTTGCCATGGAAGGTTGAGATGTGGGGCACTCAGCAGAGAAGAGGCATCCTCCGTGTCCCCGCCCCCTCCTTTTCTCCATCTCCTGCCTCTGAGATGGTGTCTAGGAGGAGCCCCAGACCAGACTTGGGAGGGGGATTCCTGTGTTTCCAGAGGCAGGGCAGAGCGCTCAAACTTGGCAGATGGCTTCTCCTCACCATGGCAGCCTCCTAACTCTCCCTCTCTCCTATCCCTGCTCTTACTTTGTGGTCATGTATGGCTCTTTGGAAAGGCCCTCTCCCAAGTCTGTTTCTCTTTGCTCACACAACCATTTCCCCTAAGCACCATTCTACTGTCCTGTCTTCCCACCTCACTTCTGCACGCCTCATCACTGCCCATCTTTCCTCTGTGCCTCTTCCCTCTTTCCTCCCCACATTATCTTTCAGTTTGTCCTTCTTGTGTTCCCCTTGTCCCTTGTTTCCTCCTCTATTTCTCATTCTTGTTTTCCATTTTTCACTTGCGTCCCTCCTCCTTCTCACCATGCCTTTGCTTCTCATCAACCTCCGTTCCCTTTCCCTACCCTGCTACATATGGCATGACTAATACCCCAGTTACTCGGTTACGATGGGCCTGATTTGGGCCATGTTGTGTTCAGCCTATGAGGGCAGTACATCATAAAATGAATCACAGACATAAGTCTAAGACTGCAAATTGCCATGAGGGATGTGGGACTAAATAACAGAAAGCTATGGGAGCAAGAAATGGGAGAACTAATTTCTGTGTTGGGCCCAGTGAAGACAATGCCATGGGCTTTGGTTTTTCTGACACCCAGCATCCTCCTAAGGCCTCTAGGTAACCATCTCCCTTGTAAGTTGGGGCAAGTGTCCTCTTCCATCTTGACAGCACAATGGACCCACTCAGGGCCGGGGAAGGGTGGGCTGCCCTCTATTAGTCCAAGTGTGAACATAAAGTCCAACTGGGTGCCGACTTCATGCAATCTGACTAACTAGCTGACCGAAATGGGCTGAGGAGCAGTTTCAACTTGTCAGTGGGCACCTTTGTGCTCTTCTCATTCATCTCTTCTCTTTCTCACCTCATTTTGTCTCTGCCTTCCTCTCCATTATCTCTATCCAGTCTTTTCTTTCTTTTTTTTGGGGGGGGGTACCGAGGATTGAACGATATCCAGTCTTTTCTTAAAGGGTTGGCCCCACAAAGACAAAGAGGTTGAGAGAGGCCACCCTAGAAATTAATGTAGCGGGAGGCGAAAAGGACATAGATAAGTGCTATCTGATTAGCTGATGTAAAGGAACTAGATTTTAAGGCAGCAGTAAGGAAATCCCACCAGCATCCATCCTGATGCTCGCTTCACCAGGCACCAGGCGTGGTTGGAACATAGTCCTGTGTGTTGGTGTTAGCGTTATAAATCGCACAAAGATGCTACGATTCGACCAGGCACCTGGATCCCTTCTCAGCTCCCTGTAGCCTGGCAAATTGCTCTCTCCCAGCTCTGGAAGTTTAGGGAAAGATTCACCCTCTGCAGAGCATGAGCCAGCAGATTTATGGACTCTGGAACCTGAGGCTCACTTGAAGGAATAGCCACATATCCGCACCCTGCACAGGCCATCTAAGTTTCTGTCTGCAGAGATTTTCGCTCTCTAGCCTCACTGGAAACTCCAAGTCCAGATTGCTGGCATCTTGCCTGTACCCCGCACAGGCAGAAGGTTCTTGCTTGGCTTGTTTAACCTTCTCAAGAGAGGAGACTCAGTAATCTGTTGAGCAAAGGCCTCCCAAGTTGCCTTTATCACTCAGTTTAAAGTATTTTCTAATTCCCATGTGTGTTTGTTTTTTCATGAGGCCAATGGTTATGTTACAGGAGCTTTATGAATTTCAAACTTATGGGGGATCCTCTAATGATCTTTGTTACTAATTTCTGGATGTTTATGTTTCAATTTTTACGATGCACTTGGGATTCTACTCATGTAAAAATCTTTTTTTGTAACGTTGAACCCAATAAAACACAGCCAGGTTCTCATGGCAAACACATGGAATCACAGTACTCTGGGAGGCTGAGGTAGGAGGTTCACAAGTGTGAGCCCAGGCTATGCAATTTAGTGACTAAGCAAGACCCTGACTCAAAATGAAAAATAAAAAAGAGCTGATGAAATAGTTTGGTGTGAAAACCCTGCTTCAATCCCCAGTATTTCAAAGACAAAACAAAACAAAACAAAACAAAACACAGCATTTGCACCAAATACAAATGCACCCCAGAGCAAAATGTTACACCAGAAACATCTCAGTAACTTCAGTCCAGTTGAAGAAACCCAGTATTGCTGGCAACAGAAAAGCAAGCTCATGCCTTTCGTTGGTAACACCACCCGCCTATCCAGCAAATCTGGCCACCAATTTGACTTTTAACTCCTTGATTTTGCCTCTTTGTAAACCTCATTCCACATAATCAGTAGGAACGTTATGGTACATATTCTTATGATCTGGCTTTCTTTTAGCAGTATCATGTTGTTCTGATTTATTCCTGTTCCTATTTGTTGTCCTGTGTAGCTGTAGTTCACTTCTCTTCATTACCGAATAGAAGTCAGTCACAGAAATGCATGACAATATTTCAAAAGTTTCCATTTCCAACACAGCATTTCAGTACAGTAGTTCCCAGGGTTCATTTCAGCCTTGCTGTTGTTGCTTGCGTGAATATTCAGACACATGCCCTTTGGTGAGCAGAATTATGCCTTTACGGCTCTAGTCCCTGGGCCTCTTTCATTACTTTTTCTTCCCTTATTTCACTGCAAGCTGCAAGCGGTGACAGCAGATATATCTAGGTCTTTTCCTGGCTTTCACAAAGAAGGCTTTCCGCATTTCAGCATTAAATGCCATGGGCTCTGCTGGGTTTTGGGATAGTCAGATTGGATTAAGAGAGGTCCCTCTTAGTCCTATTTTGCTCAGAGGTTTTCTCATAAGCAAATCTTCACATTTAAAGTGAAGATTCTGCTTCCATAGGGAATATTATATGTCTCTCCTTAGTGTATTACTTTTGCGACACAGATGGATTCTTTTAAAGGCTGAGACGCTTCACTCAAAGAGCGTTTTTGACTTGTCTGTGATATAATTTGCCTTAAGAAATAACTAACTGGCTTGCTGTGGTAACACTTTATCCAAGAATCTTCTCTCCGTGTTTATGTGGAAGATGGGCAGGCCTATGCATTTCACTTCTTACCATGTTCTTGTAACAGTTTTGACCTCTTAACACCAGCTGGGAACTGCTTCCTCTCTTTAACATTGTGTGACAGGATGGGAGACTGACATCCTTTCTCGCTGAAATGTTTGGTGGGATTAAATTTTGGAGCTCTCAGGAAGTGGAAGCTGTTTCAGGTGCTGGTTGTACTTGATGACTTCCCTGAAACTGCACTCACCCACTATACAGAGGAATTCTGAAGTTCAGGTTACCTTTTTTGGTCATTTTGGTGTGGTTTCATGGCATGTGCACAGTCTATCTGGATTTTAAATTTGGTTAACGTAAAGTCTTTCATGATTAGGACTAGCGGTCATTTTAGTGTCTCATTTTTGATGGCCGTGTCTCCTCAAACATTGCAGATGTTTCTATTTTCTATTTTTAACTCTTTCTATTTTGTTGGGGCCAACACAACATGAATGAGTTGTACTACTGTGTTTATTAAGAGCCCGTTTTTCTGTCTTGTCTTACTTTTAGCTGGTTTACACTTTTATCTTCATTTGATTGCTCTGCTTTCTTTAGGTTTCGCCTGATTTTTCTACTTGATTTTGACATAGGTCATTAATTTCTCTTTCTTTTTTCTTATGTAATACAGCCATTTAAAGTTGCCCTCTATGTTTTTGTTATGATTCAGTTGAAAATACTTTGTAATGTACTCGATGAGTTCTTGTTAGAGCTGTGGAATATTTAGAAGGACATTTCTTAACTTAGGTGTACTTTCTTTCTTCTTTCTTTTTTCTTTCTTTTTCTTTCCACTCATTAGTACTGTCTCCATTGGCTTTGCCTAACTTTGGCTTAAGTGCTTTTTCTTTTTCTCCTTCTTGTAAGGGAAAATTAACTTATAGAATTGAGATCATTTTTCTTTGTAATGTGAATATTTACAGTTCTAAACATCACCCTTAACAGGACTTCCGTTGTATCTAATAAACTGAGACATATTGTGTACTGGCTTTCATTTGTCTCCAGATATTTTTCTTTTCTTTTCTTTTCTTTTCTTTTCTTTTCCTTTCTTTTCTTTTCTTCTTTCTTTCTTTCTTTCTTTCTTTCTTTTTTCTTTATTTTGTACTAAGAACTATTTTTTTTTCCTTTTGTACTGGGGATTGAACTCATGACCTTGTGATTGTCAGGCGGGTGCTTGCTCTGCTGACCTAAATCCCTGGCCTTTATTTTTTTTAAAAAAAGGATAAAACAAAGGGAAACAAAACAGAATAACACCAATCAAAACAAACCAGTGTAAGCGATACAGGACTTCAAAACAATACGAAATCAACCACATAATGCCTCTTGTCTTCAAAATAGCTACAGATACCTTCAGACATAGTAAAAGTCAAACAGAACAGAATAGACTAGAACCAATAAAGACAAAACAATGCATGCAATAAAGGACTTCAAAGCAAGACAATAGGGGCTGGGGATTTAGTTCAGTGGCATGAGCACCTGCCTGACAAGCACAAGGTCGTGAATTTGATCCCAGGCACAGAAAAAAAAAATAACCAAAACAAGACAATAGTAAATCCAAAATGGCCCCCATAATATACCTTGCTGTCTTTGAAACAGCCACCCATGCCACCGAATATCACTAAATCAAGCAAAACAAAACAGAGCAAAACCCAACCCAACAAAACAAGGAAAATGATACAGGACTTCAAAGCAAGATAATAGGGAATCAGCAATGGCTACCACCTTCAGAAGGAGATTCCCCCCCCCCCCCAGATGCCACACTGTATACTGCTATCCTCTGAACACATGATCAGACCACTGGCCCTAGACCTGCAAGTTCAGTGAAATACCAAAATACCACAAGCATCAAATTGCATTTCACTTCAGTAGCTATCATTGCAGCCTCTATTTCTCTGGATCAGCTGGTCGCTTACCCGGGGTTGGGGAGCAGGATAGGTACTTCTTGTTTCCCAGCTTGTGCCCCAGAAGGGGCTGGGGTCTGGCTGTCCCCTGTGGGAGGCAGCCTATGCATTGTGCTGGTTGGCAAGGAAGGCTTGCTTCCTGGTGAATCCTTGTTCTCTCCCCCTGCAGTCCGCAAATGGTGCTGACTCACAGGAAAAGGCTTGGGTCTGGCTGTCCCCCAACCCGTGGCAGCCCAAGCATTAGCGCTGGTTCTCTCCAGATATTTTCTAAGTTCCCTTGTGGTTTTTTTTTCTTTGACCTATTGGCTATTAGAAAGATATGGTTTAATTTCCACATTTTTGCTAATTTTCCACTTACTCTTCTGGGATTGATATATCCAGTTTAATCCCACAGTGATCGGAAGCGATAACTTTTTTTTTTTTATCGGTACCAGGGATCGAACTCACGACCACGCGCTTGCAAGATAACTTGTTATGCCTCAAACATCTTCAATTTATTCAGATCCTTAATGTAAAGTACAAAAGCTAAAACTAAAAATGTCTGGTAATGAATGTAGGATTAAGTGCTGGTGTACAAGTTGGAATCAAGGGACTCACTTGTCTTACACTGAAAGTAATAGCCACATGCAAAGGAATGCTAACTGGATTTCATCAAATTCAGCAATTCTACACTTCATCAGAAGGAGAATGAAGTGGCAAACCATAGATGGTGAGACAATCCCTGCAATACACCCACCTGATAGAGACAACGGTGCAACATGTAGAAACAACATTCCCTTCATTGTTAAAAAGACAACCCAGTAGTCAATGGGGGACGTAGTACATTTGAATACACCTTTACATGAAAGAAAACTAGATCCTCAAAAGGCTGAGAGGAGATGCTGGTCCAAGGTCACAAACTGAGGCATTGGCAGAGGTGGGCCAGAGGCCTCAGGAAAGTCACTTTCTTCTGGGAGTCTGTTTACTCATGTAGCTGATGAGGGTTGACAGGAACCCAAAGCGTCGTTGTGGGAGGTGTAGTGGGATGTGGTGTGCTCAGGCTGGTGGGTGGGACAGTGGGTATCAGGAGAGAGTGTGGGGTGGGAGAAGGTGTTGTCCCAAAGACACTGTGAGCTCCTCCGTAAGAGCAGCAATTCATGGCATGAGGCAGAGCAAGCATCCTGCTCTCAGAGGATGCTGGGTTTGAGTCCCTACGCTGTCACTGTGGTCATGAGACTTCAGGCCAGTCTCTTCCCGTTGGGGACCTCAGGTCCCTCCTCCAGGCAATGACCCCAATCACCTATTCCTCTCAGGGCTGCCCCATAAAGGGAAGCCACACTCAGATAAGAAACCAGGCATGAATATTCAGAACAGCTTTCTACATAATCATCAAAAAGTGCAACTTAGGAGAATCAGCCATGCTGGGACTGGGAGGAGCTGACCAACAAGCCAGCTAGCTGGCCTTTCTGGTAAGCCGCACAAGACGTGCCAGGCCCAGGAAGAGAAAAGTCAGACAGAGCCTCCCATGGGCCTACCTGCCCATGGGCTGAGAATCACCAACCTCCACCCCCAGCCCCTGCAAGCAACCAGCTGGTTTGGAGGACAGGCTGTGTTGCTAGCAACTGAGGTACAAAGCAACAGAATGCTTCGCACCTTTTGGTTGACTTTGAAGGTCTGAGCATCTCTTGGGAGGATGACAGTATGCAGTATAGCAAATATGGGGGATTTCCTTCTATCATGATTCTGAGGTCCAATATGGTTCCCAGTGTTTTGTTGAGATTAATTGTTTTGCTTTATTCAGTGTTCTGTTTTGATTGGTTTTATTCTGTTTTGTTTTGTTTTGATTTTGCTATATCTGATGGGATGGGCAACTATTGTGAAGATAACAAGACATACTATGGTAGCCATTGCTGTTTTCCTATTATACTGCTTCAAAGTTGTGTACCAATTGCACTGCTGTGTTTTGATTGGATTTATTGTTTTGTTTTGTTCTGTTTTACTATCTTGAAAAAAGAACTACAAACTATTTGATCCCTGGTACCAACAAAACAAAACAAAACAACCTGCAAACTAGTGACTGGAGCATTGGTTGTCCATGAGCAAGTGAAGTAGGGGGTGAAAGAAAGCAGGCCTGGGCTGAGGAGAAGGCTGTGTGACCTGGCCAGTACACACTTGGCACATAAGAGAGTCTCAGAAAACACTGGCTAACAGAAATCGAAGGTTTCTGTGGTGAGTGCCTGTGAAAGTTTGGGGTTGGGACAGAGTTAGGCCTGCCTTGGTCTTCCTTTGATGCTCAGAGTGAAGTCAGCTGCTTTCCTAAGGCCGTCGTCATCCTCCGTGCCCAGTCTGCCCTCTCACTGCTCCTTGCCAAGTGTGGAGACTGGGCTCCTAGAGAGGCCTACCCTGGGGAGTAGAGATAGAGGGGTGAGTACCTTGGAAGCACGCAGCCTTGGGAAATGGTGTCCTTCCCAGTGCTATGTCTCTGGGTATTGCTGCCTCCTTCTTCCTGGATGAGCTGCCTGTCTCCAGTGACCTCTGCAAGCAGTACTCAAAACTCAGACCAGAGGCTGCCCCACCCTAGAGAAGGCATGTGCCTACCATATGCACAGGCGTGTCCTGAGAGGTCCCAGTCTCACTGTGTGTAACTCATCATGCCAGGCCTCCTGGGGTCCCAAGCAGCCCTCATCTCTCCCACAGTCCCATCCATAGGCCTGCGCAGGTGAAGGGAAGAGGACTCCATGTCTGTCTGAGTGCGTTACAGTATGTTTGCGTGTGTGTGTGTGTGTGTGTGTGTGTGTGTGTGTGTGTGTTGTGATCCAATGAAAGTTTGGGACTCAGTGTTTGTCAGAATTCCAGAATGTCAGTGTGGCTGAGCCTGGACCTCAGCACCAGCGAGGAGCAATCCCTATACAGGCCACTGATATGGAGACCAACCCCACAAGCCCTGTGAAAAGCAGGGTGGTCAGGTTCTGCATATGCAACCTACCCAATCCCAAGCTCAAAGGAGTTTCCCGCTCAGCTGTCAAGCTCTTGCAATCCTTAGTCACTTTGGGGCAATCACACCTGACCTTTCATTGTTAGCCAGGCCTCACAATTTCTGTAGACAGTCTGGATCAGGAATGGGACTAGCTGATATGGGAGACTCTTTTAGGGGCCACAGAAGGAAGGTGGCACAGGACATGGGTCGCTGACACCACTGTCTCCTGCCCGGTCATCTGGCTGTCTGTGCTGCCAGGTCGTGGACATTACTGGAGAACCTGGGCATCCCAGGACGCCGTTCATGCCCGCTACTGAGCCCTTCCCTGGAGAACCACCTGTCCAACCTCACTACCTTTCACCTAGAGGATCTGCAGCCTTCTGTGCCCCATGGACTCTGGGTATCAGCCAGCCCTGGAAGACACCAACACTGTGGCCTGGCCTCGGCTTCACCGGGAGGGTCCTGGTTCCAGGGAAATAGAGCCGCAAAGCCACAAACAAGCTTCCACTCCCTTGCTGTCAACAAACTGTCTAGGCGTGTGTAATGCTTTGCTTTGGTAACCTGCTGTTCTCTCAGCAGCTCTTGCTCCTGCTGCGCAGCACAAGGGTAAGGCCATCGTTGGTAAAACCTGCCTCATTTTCCTCAAGACTCGGCCCCGGAACTGGGTGAGTGATGCACCAAGGGTTTTGGAACCTCATCTCCATGAAGATGGGGGTTGAGGTGTTGAGTGAACCCTGCCAGTGAGTGCCTGTGGATCCTGTTGCTCAAGGGGGTGGGAGACTATGAATGGCATAAACCTCCAGTCCTCCGTGCCATTCCTTCTCCTGCCCCCTCTTGGCGTGTAGCTGGTGCTGCTGAGCTTCCCTTTGGGACATCACATAAGCACGTGGACTGGGGATCCCCTACATTCACGGTCTCCCCACCACCTGGAATATGTATACTCCCAGCATCCCACCCAGACTCAAGGGCCTTTTACCACAGAGGTGCAGCCCTCTGATCCCTGGCATCCTGAAGAGCCCAGCTACAGGCCATTTCTAGGACCCCCCTTTTTACATAAAGGGGGAGACATCCACATTGATTTGCAACTTTAATGTAACACTGATACCAAAGCCATGAACACACAAGGAAAAGAACACAGCGAAAGCAGGAAGAGTAAAGGTAGCTCCATCTTCACAGCCCCTGTGACCCACAGGGAGAAGCGCCCGGAGTGCTGTGTGAGAGGGCCTCTGAGGAGGCTGTCTGACTGGGAGAGGACGACCACCTCAGCTCCTCAATGCTGTCTGCATCACAGGGAATGAAAGGGAACAGGTACACATCAGAGCCCACGCTAACCAGTGAGGGGGACAAACAATGACTCTAGTGTGTTTCCACAGGCTCACACTTTCCCTACCCCAGCCCTCCACAGGCCTTCCCCTGACATCACCCAGCTCATCCATCACCCTCGCAGAAGGTCTCAAGTCCCCAAGACAATCTTACTGGATCCAGGAGAAGAAGCTGGCACCAGCTCTAGCGGCATTTCTGGTACGGATGGTGGAACTGGTGCTGGGGCCATCTAGGATGCTGGTGCTGGCCCCACCATTGGTACCACTGCTGACGCCAGCTCTCCATGTGGCTCTCCTGTTGGCACGGCTGCTATTCAGGATGTACTGATGGTACCTGGCCCAGAAAGCAAAGGGGATCCTGGCCCAGGCATCGCCAAAATCCCCATCTTCATCCCAGGTCAGGAGTTCGGCCTGTATGTCATCCCAACTCCACCGTCCAATCAGAGCTTCGTCTCCGATGTTCATCTGGGCCCTCATTTGGGCCCTGGAATGTTCCTCAGCCATATCCTTGTCCATCGTCTTGAAAGCATCATCCACAGCCTCCAGAAAATGAGCCTTCCATTCCCGGGGGTCTCGGTTCTGGTTCTAAGGTGGTGAACAGCAGCCAGCCATAATGACAGGGTTACTTCACATTCAAGGAGCACCTCTTGTCAGCCATCCCTTCCCATGCTCCCTCTCATGCCCAGCAGTGTGCCTGCTCCCATGTTCTCCAAGGACAAAGGACAGGCGGGGTCCTGGCCTGAAAAGACTGGGTTCCTACTGTTCTGAGCCAGAGCTGGGATTACGCCCCACCCCCCACCCTGAGACCTCTGTGAATCTACCTAAGAAACTCAAGAACTTTTCAGAGCCTCCAGAGAGGAAAGTTGGTGACCAAGAAACACACAAATTAGGGCAAGTGCCACCTTGCTGCTGGCAACTGACAGGCGCTCTCCAATACCTGGGCAATGAATCTCAGGACTCTCATCTTGCTGGTTTCATGACAGGCTCGCAGGCCCCAAAGGAACTCATACTCTGGCGGGCCGCTGTTGGGGATCTTCTTGTATTCTAGGTACCTGAGTGCGACAGGGAATCACCCTTTGTTGCTAGCCAAGCTGACCTGTGGCTGAACTGATGTGTTTGAGGCAGCTCCTCCTCAGTCAGAGTGTTGCAGCCCACCTCCCAGAAGAGGACCACCTGGGTCCCCAGCCCTGGGCTCATGCACAACCTCACTCCCAGCACCTCAGCTGAACAACAGCAAAGACTTCATAGGCTTAGGCCTGTGATCCTCCCTGGGAGCCCTGTCTAGGTGCAGAGGCAACACGTGTAGGACATTTGCTCATAGGGAGGCCACAAGTGTTGTGCCCCTTTTCACAATGGCCCTGGATTCCTGTTGGGTGTGTTGTAAACAGAGCAGCCATTCTTCAGGCCCCCTGCTCTGAGCACACCCCATGGAGAAGGTCCCCAAGGAGGCCTAGCCAAGCCTGGGCAAGATCCACTACAGAAAATAAGAAACATTCAGTCCAGGGTAGCTACACGCACATCCTAAAATGTCTCAGTTTCTGTCTCTATCTCCTTCTCCATCTCCATGTCCATCTCCCACTCTCTCCCTCTCCCATTCCCTCTCCCCTCCTTCCCACTCCCACCTACTGGGCATGGCAGTGCATACATTGGGCCCTGGGATGAAAACCAAGAGAACTGGGCTCCTGGCCCTGCCAGCCTGCCAGCTGTGGGCTAGGTTCAGAAACTGCCACCTCTCTGAGCCCTAGGCTGCTCAGGTGGAAAACAAGGGAAACTACTGTGCTGGGCCACAGGGCAGATGCTCAGTGACATGATGTTCTTATCATAGGCTATACCAGTGATGATGAACCTTTTAGAGTTTTCAGTGGTACCTAACAGTCGGCTGCGGCACGACTGCCATAGATTGACTGCCACTCCCCTACACCACGTTCTTGGTGGTTTGGGGGTCGCTCCCTTTCCCCAAGACAATCCCAGAATTCTACTCCCTCAGCAGTCCTACATCCTGACCCTCACTCATGCGTCTAGTTTAAAATTTGAGGCTGGGAATGGCTTTCTCTACTAGACTGGCACCCGGGAACACCGAGAGTGAGACAAGGTGAGCTCAGTCACTACTTACTTTTGTTTCACAAAGTCATCTGTGATGAGCTTCCTCAGGTCACCAAGGAAAGGGTGCCTCACCCTGAGGGCAAACAAAGGAATCCAAGATTACCGAGTGGGGTACTGGTGTATACATGCAGGAGTGCTCCCCAGCTCCATCTCGAGCTCTCCAGTCCATGGGGCATCCCCATGGAGCAGAGGCCAGAGGACAGTTGTTCAGGGATGCTCGCAGGAAGGGCTTGATGGAGGGCTACACTCTGCTTTGCCTTTCTGAGATCTCCTCTGGGGATAGTGAGCTGAGAGGGGCTGTGAGTTAGGGATGGATACGCCTACCCATCCTTCTCCTCTCTATGGAGCCTAGGGCACCAGACTCCAGACCACTGCAATCCCGGGACCCCCTGTGCCACAGGATGGCACTGAAGGGCAGGGGCTGAGGAGCTGTTCATACCCAGGACGAAGTCCCATCTTGCGGAGTGCCTCCCAGAGAACAGCTGTGAGGGGAGACGGGGTACAAGAGTTTGGCACGCGAAGATGGGACCATGGGCCAATCCCCAGCCGCAGAGCCCACACCTACCCTCGCTGGCACGGTTGCCATTCATGAAAATGACACCCAGAATCACCAAGAGCAGACTCAGCCGGGGAGTGTCCTTGGTCCTAAGGGCGGACAAGGGAGGATGCTGTCAGAGGCTGCTTCCCCTATACTGCAGCAAAGTCTCCCCGGGGGACTACCCTGCCAAGTCCAAGCCAGGCACGTGGTAGCCAGGGACAAGCTACTTTCCACTGAATCTCCAGGGTGGCCCAGCAAAATCCCACAGCACCATGGCCTTGCCCCAGGATGCCAGTTCTTTTCTCCAGCAGTCACTAGGCACAGTGACCAGAGAGGAAGAGCCTTGGTGGATCCTTGAGCACAGTGGTCCTATTTCTCCCCAAGATGCTGAAGGGCGGGGATGGGGCATCACCCAGGAGGCCACTGCCCTCTTTCCCTTCCTTACTTCCCGAGGAGGCGAGCAGAAGAATCCCGTGTGCACACGAGAATGTACAAGTGTTCCTCCTTATCGATTTCCTTTAGGTGGATTCCAAACTTCTACAAGGCGAAAGAAGTGAGATCAAACCCCGCGCTGGAGGCATCGTGCCTTCGGTCAAGCCCTGCTCTGAATGTTTCCTCATCTGGGAGTCCAAACCACTGGACAAGAGCAGCAGAAGACAGGGTGGCAAGGGCTGCCCTGTGGGGGCTCTGGTGGCTGCAGAGGCAGTGGGACCCACCGCAGGGGCTCACTCAGAGAGCAGTACAGAGAGGTACCAGGAAAGGGACATGTGTTACAGTGCCGCGGGTACACTGGAAGCTCAGAGGTGGAGGACCACGGGAGGCTTCCAGAGCACACAGGGCAGGAACTGGGCCTGGAAGGGCTGCAGGCTGCCCCACTCCTCCCATCCCCCCACTCACTTTTTCCAGGGTGTATGTGGCTCGTTCAATGATCTCAGGGAAATGTTCATCGTATTCTCGGATGACATCCTTCACCATGTCTGTGGGAGGGAGAGAGGTAGGGAAGGGACCTGGGCTGAGCAAGGGGATCAAGGGCTGCAGCCCCAAGGCCAGTTATGCTGCAGGCACCGGCCAGCACTCTGTGCTGCAGAAATGGAGCAACCCAACCCTGCCTGGAGGGTGTGGACACATAGGCAAAGTGAGGCTAGCAGAACAGGCTAGCAGGGAACCACGGGTGCCTACCTGAGCGCTTGATGGGGATCTTCTTGTAGTCCTTGATCATGAGGTATTTCACCAACTTATTTGCCTGGAGAAGGAGGAATGTGTGGGCAGATCAATGCCTGGGATACCACAGAGTTCTGGACCACGGGGGAAGAATGGAGGCAGATGGAGAAAGCAGACTTCTTACCCTCTCTTGCAGCAGGGTCACATTTCGGGGGGGCAAGCACAGTATGTGCCTCGAGGATGTCTGGGACCTTGGGGCCATGGGGGGCCGAGGGCCCACCTGAGCCCGCGCTGTTGCTGGGGGCTGCGATGCTCTCCAGGTTGCCGGGACTGGAGGAGGCTCTCTCTCCTCCTCGCTGCTCTCACATTCATCATCCAGGTGTTTGGACTGTAATATATCACCAGAGAGAGGAGCAACCCAGGACTCCCGGACTCCCCAAGCAGAAGCACGCACCACACACCTTGCCCCACAGCAGGCACTTGGCAGCAAACGTAGTACAAGCAGTGGCTGGCACTTGCCGAGAGCTTGCTAAGTGCCAGGCTCCGAGCCAACCTCTTCTCCCACCAGCCCTGAGAGCAGGAACTGTGTGGAGTCAAAACATGCTCAACAAACATGTGCTGGAGAAACATGGACAAGCTGAGAGGAGAGGAGGGACAGGGTGGGGAGGAGAGGAGGGCAGAGGAGAAAGAAGGAGGGAGAGCAGCAGGAAAGGAGGGGAGCCAGGGGCTGTGCGGGGCGTGGGGAGGGTGTGTGTGGGGGTGCTCACCTTCTTCGTCCTTTTGCCTCCCATCCTGGCCCAGGGCTCACCACTGTGCTGAGCAGTTGCAGCTGCCCCCTCAGGCTCAGGGATGCTTGTGGCCATCTTGGTGTTGGTAGCAGCTGTGGCTGCAACATTCTGAGGCTCCACCCACCGAGTCTTGGCCACAGCCTTCCCAGACTTGGTCGTCTTGGGTCGTGTGGCCGCCACTTCCTTGGCAGGTGCTGCCTGAGGCACACCAGAGGCAGCACTAGGGTCCTCTGTGGTGGCCTCTTGGGATGGGGCAGGTCTCTTGGGGCGTGTGAAGGCCACACCACTGACACCCGCTGGCTGAGTGAAATCAAAGACATCCTTCTGGCCCAGGAAGACTGCCTGGGGCCAGGTGGCATTTGTCTCACTGGCACTTGGAGCCTGAGAGAATGCACAGGCAGTACTAGGAATCTCAGCACAGGCAGTACTAGGACCCTCAGCACAGGCAGTACTAGGACCCTCAGCACAGGCAGTACTAGCACCCTCAGCACAGGCAGTACTAGCACCCTCAGCACGGACAGTACAAGGGCCCTGGGCATGGGCAGTATGAGGATCCTCGGCACCGGCAGTACCAGGACCCTGGGCAGCAGCCTCATGGTCCAGGGAGGCGGTCTGGGACTGTGTGGAGATGGTTGCAGCCCCAGGGGCAGCCATCTCACTGACAACTGACATCTGGGACTTCTGGGACTTCGGTGGTGAGGCCAGGATTGCCTCAGGGGTGGCCCCCTGAGCCTCAGAATATGTCATAGGCTGGGCACTGTCTCCTGTGGCTAGTTGTGTGGGCACCAGGTGGTTAGCCACCACCTGACTGAAGGACCTACGGGCAGCAGTGGCAGCTGCCCGAGCAGCTCGGTTGGAGGCGGCAGAGCGGGCCACATTGGTGGCACGGGCTTCAGTCTCATTGGCAAGGGTGTCTGGATCCAGCTGCAATGCCTCCACCAGGGTCTGAGCCAGCACAGGATTTTCCAGTTCCCAGGGCTCATTCTGCAAGGCCAGAGGGCAGGGGAGAGGAGGACAAACAACTCTACACCCTGTCATGGTGCTTCGCCTGTTTCCTCCCACCAGGCAGCACTGGCCACCCCAAGGACTTCCAGAAATCCCTCCTGTAGAAGGCCAAGGAAGGTTCAGGAAAGCTGGCATGCCTTCCCCACTCAGGTCCCTCCTCCCTCCCCACGCACACACACAGGGGAAAAGGCCCAGAGCGAGCAGGTGGCCAAGAAGGAGCCTCACCGCTAAGACGTGAAAGCCAGAACCCAAGGTGCCAAAGGCTCTCAGCAGATGGATGTCAAAGCTAGTGAGTGTTCCATAACCACCAAAAGCACCAAACTCTTCATAGTCATTGCCTCCAACCATCTCTTCCTCCCTGACTTGGTGGCTCCCCTCATCCATATCTTCAACATTGGAGTTTCCAGATTGCACACTGTACGTTCCCTCAGCCATGCTGTGGCTCCCAAGGAGCTGAGCCTCCTAAGGAGGCTCAGGGACAGTGAGGCAGGGCTGTATCTCTGGAGAAGTGAGGGGCAGCAATCGTCAGGTTATAGGCAGTACTAGGCAACACCAGTGGGGGATGCGGGGTCTATAGGGACAGACCAGTGGCCTCCAGAAGGATGGAGGAAATCTCAGTGGGACCCCCCACCCTGCCACTGTCAGGGGAGCTTAGGATGGGCAGGTTCCCCCACTCTGGTGGCTAGATTTGAATAAAGGCTGTATCTGAGGGTTCAGGTCCCAAGAGTCCCAGAGGAGATGCACTGAAACCTGGAGAAACAAAGGGCTTGAATTTAAGGGCCAGAGCAGGGGACCATGGTCACGCGATGGGTGGGTGGCAGGAATGGGGTGGGGAGGGCAGCAAATAGGAGGGCTCAGACAACAGGGACAGCAGAAAGCTCTAGGAAAAGGAGGTCCAGGAAGGCGAGATAGGCTGGGTCAGGGTTAGGGTTAGGGCGTTGACCTGATTGTGGTATAGGTTGAGCTCAGAGGATGGGAGCCTTGGACCTAGGCAGGGCTTGAACTGGATCCCTGGACCGCTCAAGGTCCAAGGACTGGGACTCCAGGCAGGCACAAGTGGTCAGCTCAGTTGGAGTAATCTAGGAGTGGAGGCCGTGGGGGTGGGGCCTAGCGTCTAAGGAAGCTCAGCTCGGGGTCTGTCACAACGGGTGGGATTGCAGGCTCCCATACAAAGTAGGCTCGGATCCTGGCGCTTGGGTCTGACGGTCATGGTAGTGAGAGTCCTAGCCAGAGCTTGGGTCTAATAAGGCTCCCGCTCTGAGTGACAGGGCTTTGTTCAGATCTAGAGGGCAGGGAGAGGGCGCAGCGTGTCGGCTTGCACTCGTCCTCGCCAGGTCCTGTCTGGGGCTGGATCCTTACCTTCTCCAGGGCTCCGATGGCGTCCGTGACCAGCACCAGGAACCCAGCAGCCGCGCCCTCGCCTACTGCTTGCTGCTAGCACAGCAGCTCCGACCACCCCGCCCCTTTTCTCCGCGCCCCCCCACCCCGGCGGCTGGGGAGCCTGCGCATGCGCGGACCCCTCCAGAGGGCCCGCTTTCTCAACAAAAGCCCTTTCCTCCTGGTCCCCAGGGCGCATGCGATTCGCGGGTGGGTGGGCTGCGGCAACGGGGTGGGGGGGAGGTTGTGGGGGGAGGGGGGAGTGCTGCTCTGACTGCCATATTTCCTTCAGCTCTGTTTTCAAAGAGCCAGCTCGCACACTCATACCCTGCAGTGCAGCAAGCCCACCCGATCATCTGCTCTCAGTAGCCCACTCTCTTGCACAATGCTTCTCAGTTCTGCCCTTTTACCCAAGCTCTCCCAGCCTGCTTCTGGGTACTTTTTATGTCCCACTTGCCCAACATGACCCCTTAGGCCTCATGAAAGAGGTCTCCAGCTGAGCCTGTAACCCCAACAAGTGGAAACCTCCATCCTGCGGGGCCAGGAAACAGAAATGGCCAGTGGGCAGATGCTGCCCTTGTGTTGGCCTTCACTACCCATCTCCAGGTCTCCGAGACAGGCTGAGACAGGCTGGGAGCATCTGCCTTTTATGCAGCTTTGTGGGTCTCAATGAGGCAAAGTCACTGCCCTGGGCTTGTTTGCCCTTTCATAGAAGCTCTGGCAGGTAGATGTCAGCGTCCTCATTTTATAGACCAGGAAACTGAGGCACACACACAGCCAGCCCATGAACCAGAAAAGGCCGCCGGGCTAGCAAATAGAAAATGCAAAATTTAGACCTGGGTTTCCCCAACTGCAAAGCCCATGTTCTGCTAGGGCAGGCATCCTCTCCATCTCCTTTTGAGTGACAGGCCTCACCTACCCAACATCTCCCTAACAAGCAACTTCTGGGGTAAAAGGTCCTCAGTCCTGTCATTCATCCTGTCTGAGACCTCTCTAAGAAGTTTCACGGTCCATAAAGTTAGTAGGTGAGTTGTCCTTTGATGTCAGTTTCTCCCACCTCACGTCAGTCCAATTAAACAGTCAACAGTGCCTCTGTTTAAAGGAAGTGATGTTGCAGGTGGCCATCCGCGGCAGTCAGGCCTATGTGTACACCTATCCATCAGGTATTTGACAAGGGGCACTAGTATGGGAACTAGAGACACAAAGGTTAATGCTTTAAAACAAACTCAGGGTTTGAGTCCAGAGTGTAGCTGGTCAAGATTTCCAGATTTGAGTCTAAATCCTCTTCCAATGATGTGAGAGCAGCCTGACAGACTTTCTTGATTTCCAGTTTGTGTCAGGAGTACCAGCTATCCTTCTGAGTAGCTCATTCCTCAGCAGACACAAAGGTTGTCAGTGCATCAACCTTTGTGGTGGTTTCTGGACTCTATGATGAGAATTTATTTTGTGCTTCCTGGGTCCTAGGCACCAAACCGTACTATCTCCTGTAGTAACCCACTGGATCCACACAAGAGTCTTTCATGATAAGGCAACTATTTTTCTTCGTTTCTTGGATGAGAACACTGAGGAACATGGTGCCTTGCCCAAGGATCCAGGCTAGTGAGTTGTGGAGGTCTTGTTTGTCTATACAAAATACTGTGGGAAAATGTTTAACGTTTTTCTAGTACAAAGCTGGATATGGCGGTACACGACTGTAATCCCAGCATTTGGGAGATTGAGGCAGGAGGATCACTGTGAGTTTGAGGCTGGCCTGGGCTGCACAGTGATTTCAAGGACAGCCTGAACAATACAGTGAGAGGCTGTCTCAAACAAACAACAACTGAAACAACAACAAAAACAAAAAAGTTTTCCTAGTACAGTATTACCTCTAAATAGTTGTAGTTTTTTAACTGATGCATAAAAACATAAATAGTATGCATGTTAGTAGGATATCATATGATGTTTTGATATGTGTATACAGTGTAATGCTTATATTTCTGTTTTTGAATGATTTATGGAAACATAAAAGTGTACTTTAATGGAGTGCCTTGTAAGGTTCCACAGATACTATATGACATTTAAATCAGCTGAACACTTATCTCCTCAAACAGTTTGCATGTCCTCTTATTGAAAACATTTGAAATCCTTCCTTGTATCTTTTTGAAATATACTGTATGTAAATACTTTCTGTAGTCACCCTACTGTGCAATAGCACACCAGAACTTGTTGCTGCTAACTGTAATGTAACACCCTTTGATCAACTTTTTCCCATCCCTATTCTCCTGGCCTCTTCCAGTCATCATTCTGCTCTCTACTTGTATGGGATCACATTTTTTTAAGATACCGCGTAGTAGTGAGGTCATGGGATACTTGTGCTTGTGTGCTTGGCTAATTTCCCTTAATATTTCAATGTCTGGTTCCATCCACGTTTTGCCCAGTGACAATATTTTATTCTTTTTGAAGGCTGGGTAGCATTCCATTATCTAATTCATCTGTTTTTGGATCCTTCTGTTGATTCTTGTTCTTGGTTATTGTCAATAGTGGTGGAGTGAATTTAGGAGTACAAATACATCTTTGTCATTCTGAATTTGCTTTTAATGGTTATATGCATAATACTGAAATTTCTGGTTCACTAATTGTCCTGGTTTAAAAATACTCAGGACAGTAGAATTGAAAAGAATTCCAACAAATAAAAGTATGTGTATTCAGTAATTTTTTTTCAAGGCATCAGGAATATATGTTAGGGATAAAGAATATTTCCTATTGAATTGTGACTGTGAAAGTGGGTGTCCTCGTGCAAAGGATTTAAATTGAATCTTTTTTCCTAACTAATACACAGAAATCAACTTTAAATAGATGAAAGAACCAGACATAAAACCTGAAAGTATAAAAACTCTTTAAAGAAAACTTTTGGAGCAAACTCCTTGACATTGGTCTTATCAGTCATGTTTTGGCTTCAATACCAAAATCACAGGCTACAAATGTTAAAAGAAACAAGATTCTACATCAAACTAAAAAGTACAGCAAAGAAATTATGAAAAAAATAGGGAATCTATCTAAAAAACGGGAAATATATTTACAAATTATGTATCTCATAAAAGGTCTGACTTCCAAAATAAATATATAATTACCTCGTACCACTCATTGCCAAACACACAATCCAGTTTTCAAGAATGCGCCGAGAATTCAAGTACACGTTGCTTCAAAACAGACATAAGAATGGTTAACAGAGATGTGGGAATATATTTGCCATCACTAGTCATCAAGGAAATGCAAATTAAAACCAAAGTAGCTTTCATCTCACACCTGAGAAGATGATTATTATTAATAAGATAGGAAGTCATGGTGGTGGAAAGAGCATAGGGAAAAGCGAATCTCTGTATATTGCTAATGGTAGTACAAATTAGTACAGCTGTTATGCAACATAGTATGGAAATTCTTTAAGAAACAAAAACAGACATAGCCTATGACCTTATGATTCAGCAATTTTGCTCTGAGTATATACCCAAATGCAATGAAATCAGTATGTCGGAGATATTGTAAATTATTCTCAGTAGTGATGACATGAAAACGACCTAACCTGTATTCATCAGCTGATGAATGGATAATGAAAATGTCATATAGATATCATATACGTTATTATATATAATGATATGATATATGTAATTATTACATGTTAACCATAAAACAAAAAAAAATCCCACTTGTGACAACATATATCAAACTAGAAGACAGCATGCTAAGTGAAATAATCCAGACACAGAAAGACCAATATGTATTAAATCACTTATATGTGGCATCTAAAACAATTGAACACGTAGAAACTGAGAGTAGATCCAAGTTGTTAGGGCCTGTTGGGGTGGGGATTCGGAGATGCTGGAAGAGTGGTACAATGTTTCTGATGCAACATGAATGAGTTCTGGGGATCCAATCCACAACATAATAACTAGAGTTAACAAAATTGTATTTTATAGTTGAAATTTCTAAAGGAACGTATTTTAAATGCTCTCACTACATTGAAGAAGTGATAACTTTGTAGGATGATGCATGTGTTAGTGGACTAGATTTTGGTAACATTTCATGACATATACATACATTAAATTATCATGTTATAGACTTTAAAAAACATTAAATGTTTTTTGTTACTTATGCCTCAATAATGCTGGGGGAAGGGATGTAGAAATTCAGATCATGTTTGTTAAAGTCCCTGGGAAGACTGGTCTTTGTCCATTCAGGGGAAACAATGAAATGTTGCATATTATTCATGCAACCTGTAACTTAATCAATATAGTGTGTGTGTGTGGTGTGGGTGTGTGTGTGTCAGTGTGCATGTGTGTACATGAACATGTGTGCAGGAGAGACGTGAGGTACAGGGGAGAGTCTGTTTTAGTCAGATTTCGGTTGTTATAACAAAGTACCTGAGAGATCAGGTAACTTATAAACAATAGAAGTGTAGCTCATGGTACTAGATGTGGGTAAATCTAAGAGTGTGCTACCGACATTTGCTTGACATCTCATCAAGGTCACTTTGCTGCATGATAAAATTGCAGAGGGCATCACATGGTGATTCTTTTTATTATAAAGTCACTAATATTGTCATGGGGACACACCCACATGACCTCATCTAATCTAATTATGCCCCAAAGACTCCACCTCCAGATTCCAACACCATGTGAATTTGAGAATTGAGTTTCCAACAGATGAGCTTTTGGGGAGACATCAAACCATAGCATAGATCATGTTTTACTTCAATTCGCTCATTCTTTTTTTTTTAACTTTTATTTTAAAGGTAGTAGAAATACAACAGAACAAAGCCAATTGAGACAGTGCAGTAAATTTGGTACAGAACTTCACAGCAGGTTACCGGGATAACAGTAATAGGTACCATAGTATATCTCATTATCTTCACAATAGTTGTCTAGTCAATTAGGTATAGAAAAATCAAACCAAAGACAGAACATTATAAAATCAATCGAAAGATAATATTGAATAGAGTAAAGCAATCATGATGAAACAAAACTGAAAACAACACTTGCTTTCAAAGAGAAGATAGTGGAGTCCCCCCATATTTGCTCTATTGCATACAGTCATCCTCCCAAGAGATGCTCAGACCTCTGTCCCCAGTTGCTAATGGGGGGAGGGGAGTTTGGGATGTTTGATTACAAGCTCGTGCACCGGTAGGCTCACAGGAGACACTACTGGATCTCTTCCTGGTTCACGCCGGAGGAAGGCACTTACCAAGAGGGTGGCGGGCAAACTGCTTCTTTGTGCTGCCTCCTGGGTTCCACCATGGCCTTGGCCGGATCTCAGGGGCGGTTCTCTGGTTCTCCTCTCGGCTCACGCTGGAGGAAGGCGCTTACCAAGAGGGCAGGCGAATTGCTTCTTTGTGCAGCCTCCTGGGTTCTGCCATGTCCCTGGCCGGATCACAGGGGTGGCTGTCTGGTTTTCTCTTGGCTCACGCTGGAGGAAGGCGCTTACCAAGAGGGCGGCGGGCGAATCGCTTACATTTGCTCATTCTATATGAGTACTTTTGTGGTCCAAATGAAAACCTCCACACGTGTAGAAGTCGATGAACTAAAAACCTGACAGTCCAATATCATGTGACTGTTGGGAAGTCAGCAATGATTTGAAGACACACAAATAAAATACTTCACCTGATCGTGAGGTTAACATCAGAATGAATGTGTATCACATGAAGGGTAAGATATAAAAGGGGAGTAGTTTGTGTATCTCATTATGGGGGATTTTAGGGTTAAGGTGGTTAGGGTTTTAGACAATTAAATTGATGCGAAATACAGAGTGAAGATAAATTGCATTTAAGGTGTAGGATATCAGAATATCTTCTCGGCACCTCATTAACTGCATTTTGTTTTATTTAAATTAATTTTAACTGGTCTATATAAACACATAAAATTGTATATATTAATAGAGCACTGTGTGATACTTTAATACATATATATTGGGTAGTGTTTAATTCAGGGTATAATATCTACTTCCTGAAACATGTTTAATTTTTATCATGAAATCTTTCAAAATCCTTTCTTTTAACTTTCTGAAATATCCAATACATTATCGTTATCTCTATTCAACCTACTATGCAAGAGTACGCTGAATCTTCTTAATCTTACCTAACTATAATTTACTACCATCTCAGTCTCTCCCCATCACTCTAATTGTCTCAAGTTCTATGAGAGCAAATATTGTAGATTCCTAGTAAGAATGAGATCGTACAGTACCTGGTTTTTATGTGTGTGTGTGTGTGTGTGTGTGTGTGTGCCTGGTGAAATTTATTCTTAGGTAGTGTTGTAGTTATTATAAATAGAGTTGCTATTTCAACATTGGCATATAGCAATAATGCTGATTTTTGTATATTAATTTTTGTTTCATGCAACTTTGTTGAATTTGTATACTAGTTCAAATTTTTTCCATGGAGTGTTTGGTGTATTCCGAGGCCAGCTGATGAACATGGATGCTCATCATCTGCAATCCTCTGCAAACTGCCAGTTTAACTTCCTTTTTTTTTCCAGTTTGAATGCCCTTTACTTATTTCTTTTGCTTGTTTTCTCTACTTAGGACTTTTAGTACTATCCATGTTGTGTTCCAGAAAGCATTCCGCTTTTCTTCTTTCAGTATGGTGGTAGCTAGCTGTCTGTTTATTATATATGATTTTTATTTTGTTGCAGAGAATTTCTCTATAGCTAATTTGTTTAGTGTTGTTTTACCACTAGGGATGCTGAACTTTATCAAATTCCTTTTCTGGATCTGTTGAGATGATCAAATGATACTTGCTCTTCATTCCATTGATGGAGTATATCATTCATTGATTTGTGTATATTTAGCCATCCCTGCATCTTTGGAATGAATCCCACTTGATGAGGCAAATAAGGTGTTTATTGTGCAGTCGTATTTGATTTGCTAACATTTTCTTAAGGATTTTTGCATCCATGCTCATCGAATATTCTGACATGCAGATTTTTTTCTTTTCTTTTTTTTTTGGTTGTGGTCTTGTCTAGTTAAAGTATTAGGTTAATCTTGTTTAGAATGAATTTGGAAGAATTTCCTTTGCTTCAAATTCTTGGAGCAATATAATAATTGTTTTTAATTAATCTTTGAATGTGTTGTACAATTCAACAGCGAGGTCGTCTGGTCCTGGATTTTTATTTTATTAGCTAGTTATTATTACAAACACATTCTTGTTTCTCACTAGTATTCAAGGATTTTATTTATTCCTGCTTCAATCTTGATAAGGAAGATGTCCAAGAGTTTGCTCATTTCTTCTAGCTTATCAATTTTTGGTGCCTAATTGTGCATAATAATCTCTCCTGGTATTTTGTATTTCTGCAGTGTCTATCCTAATGTATCCCTTCTTGTCTCTGATTTTGATTTTTGCCTTTCTTAATCTACCTTAGGATCTGTGTACTTTGTTCATCTTTTCAGAGAACTGGCTACTTGTTTTGTTGAGCTTTTGTACTTTAAACCTCCATTTTATTTCTGCTCTGATCTTTATTATTTATGCCAATTTTGGATTTGGTCCCCTCTTTCTCTGGTTCGTTGAGGTGTAGTAATTGGTTGTTTGAGATATTTCTCCTCCTCTTCCTCCTCCTCCTCCTCCTCTTTGTTTCTGCTTCAGCTTCTGTTTCTGCTCTTGCTTCTGCTCCTGCTTCTGCTTCTGCTCCTGCTCCTTCTTTTACATAGATATTAATTGCTCTAAACTTCACTCTTAGTTCTGCTGTACTCTGCAGATTTTGGGTAATTTATGATTTCATTTTCATTTGTTTGAAGGACTGTAAATATTTTCTTCTTGACTTTTTCCTTGATCAATTTGTTGCTTAAGAGAATGTTGTTTAATTTGTATGCATTTTATAGTCTGTAAAGTTTTTATTCTTGATTTCTAGTTTTGTTGCATTGTGGTCAGTAAAGATACTTGATATTTCAATTTTTAAAAATTTGTTGAGACTTGTTTTGTGACATCCTGGAAAATGTTCCATATGATGATGAGAAGAATATGTATTCTGCAGCTATTGTTTCTGTAGATAATGTTCAAGTCTGTCTGGGTAAGGGTGCAATTTAACGTTGATGTTTCTTTAATGGTTTTCTGTCTGGATGATCTATCTATTTCTGAAGGTCAGGCGCTAAACTTCCCTATTATTATTGGGGAAAGTTAGGTGCTAATATTACTATATTACTACTTGATTTGTACATTTGAATGCTCCATATTCGGTTATGTATATATTTATAATTGTCTTTTCAGAATTGACCCCTTTAACCATTATATGCTCACCTTCCTCATCTCTTTTCATTGCTTTTGAATTAAAGTTTGTTTTATCTGATACAAGTGTAAGCTGTTCCTACTCTCCTTTGGATTCTATTTGCTTGGAATGTCTAATTCCTTTCTTTTGCTTTCAGTGTATGCATGTCCTTAGAGGTAAAGTGAATTTCTTTTAAATTTTTTTCATGAAAAAAAATTTCATAATCAAACATTGAGAATAATAATAGTCATTATACTGTGCGTCTTTATCTTCAAAGTTGTTAGAGTAGAAGACGTAAACCAAAAAGATTCTTATAAAAAAGAAACAAACAGATAGTAACACTAATCTTTCATAAGCAGCATGCAGTTTCTTTTTAGTCCATTCACTTACTGTGTGTCTTTTAGTTGGAGAATCTAGGGCACTTGATTACCTCAAATTAAGACAGTTTTCAATAGGTAAGGTCTCACTACAGCCATCATTAAACTTGTTTCATAATTCTATTATAGTTACTTTTGTTCTTCCTTTTGAACCATTGTTCTTTGTGTCTAAGCAATTTTCTGTAGTGGTGTGTTTTGACTTGTTGCTTATGATTTTGGGTTTATCTATTATAGATTTTTGCTTTGGGGTTCTGCGAAGCTTACAAAAACTATCTTTTGATTAACATGATATTCTGAATTGGTAGCAACATAACATGATAGTGAAGATAAGAAAAGAACAAAAAGGAGAGAGAAATATGCTTATTAAAGCTCTAAACTTGTGCTCCAATTATCCCCACATTTTGAATTTTTGGTATCTCCATTTTACATCTTTTTATGTTGTCTGTCTCTTTGTACATCAATGTAGTTACTGTTTCTTGTTTTGTTTCTTAATCTTCATACTAAAGATACAAATGATTTATATGTGTCTATGATATTAGAGCATTCAGAGTTGACCTCTATACTCCTGCTAATGCTTTCTTTTTTTCTCATTAACGTCTCTTTTTTCCATTTGAAGAACTCTTTTTATGATTTCTTACAGGGTAGGGTTGATGGAGATGTTTCCTCAGCTCTTGTTTGCTGGAGGATGTCTTCATCTCTCCTTCGTTTGAATGACCAGCTTTTCTGGGGTGCAGTGTTCTCGACTGACAAGTTTTTTTCACTTTAGTGCTATTAAGATCTCATGCTACTGTCTCCTGGTCTGTAAGATTTCTGCTGAGAAATATGTTTGCCTTCTTAAGACTCTTCCCTTTATCTTTCACCTGTGAGAACTTGACGATAAGGTGTCTCGGAGTACACCTGGTTGTGTTAAATTTGACCGGTGACCTTTGATCTTCCTTACCTGGATATTTATATTTTTGTCTAGGCTTGGGAAGTTTTTGTTATTAATTATTTGAATAAGTTTTCTACCCCTTTGGAATTCTCAATTCTCACTTGATCCTTAATTGCCTGAAATATTTGTCCTTTAAATACTGCCTCAAAATTCTCATAAACTTATTTCATTTCTCTTCAGTCTTTTTTCTTTTTTTCTCTTTTACGTATTTTTAAGCAAATGGTATTTGAACTCCCTGATTCTTTTTTCTGTTTGACCTATATTGTTTTTGATGCCTTCTGCCATGTTTTTAAATTTTCTTAATTTTCAGCTCAAAAAGTTTGATTTTCAAAAATTGCTTCCATCTCTTTAAGTTTCTCTTCAAGTTTAAGTTAAAATAGTCAACCATTTACCTGGCCTTTGAAGGTCATTGCTTCCTAGAAAAAAAGGCTATTATAATTCTCCTTCCAAGTGTTCTCCCACATGTGTTTCTGTATAGACAGCTTCTGGCATCTTATTAAGATAGTTACATGGGGTTACGTTTCCTTGGAAGTTCTTGATGTTTGTTGGTGTATGACATTAACTGAATATTGAAGGATTCAGTATTTATTCCAGACTTCCTAATCTGGCTTTATTTATACCTGTACTTCCAGAAATTCGCAGCATACCACTTTTTTTTTTTCTGAGCTGTGGACTCTCACCACTATTTCATGAATCGATAGTGCCATGTGTTGTCACTGTTTCAGTACTAGAGAGCAATGCAAGCCCAAGGTTACCCCAAATCCAAAGTTGCTTTTTGAAATGAACTGGGGAAGTGCATAAAAATTACACAAGTATCTCTACAAGTGTCCCCCTGGGGCTATGTTATGCCCAGGAACCTGGCCCAGAGTTGCTAGCCTGTTGTCAGGCACTGGAGAATTCTGCACAGCTCTGGTAAGAATCACCATGGAGGAGCCAGTACTAGACTCCTAAGCTAAAACTAGGTGGCCATATTCTTTTTCCTACCCCAGGCACTTACTCTTTCCATGTTGTGCTGCCTAGAGTTGGGAAAGGAATGAATGATCAGTTATGTGAACCACTAGTGCCACAATTCTGTATTATAACCTGGGTTCAGAGCCCACAGAGATTAGCACAGCACTGAGTTAGGGCCAATGCCCACACTGCTATGGACTGCCTGCTTTTGAAGCAAACTTGTGGCCCAAGATCACTGCAATCAGCACAGGCAATGCTGGCTTGAATAGAAGTCCATTAGACTGGGGTTAAATGTTTTCCCCTGCACTGTGGCTGCTTTAGAAGGTCCACTCATGGACACTGGCCTTGGAATAGTGGCTGTTAGGGTCTGTCCAGTGTTAAATTTCACTGACTCAGTGTGAGATTCCAAGGCAAAGTCCTGTGTTTGTTACCCTGTCTTAATTTCAGCAGATGCAGTCTTATTCCACCCTTCGCTGGCCAACGTAGGGATAGTGTCGGTAAAGCCAGTCCCTGGACTACTAAGCCTGATACTAAACTGGTGCATTTATGTTTCACGACTACAAGTACCTGCACAGTACAGGAAGGCATCCAGGCCCACCCCACAAGTGGCAGCAAAGCAGGCCCAAACAGGGGTCTGATCTGTCCTACCAGGATGCAGATTTAGAGGTTCTATCTCAAAGCACCGACCTGGGGATAGTTGTGCTGCCAGAGTTTGGGATCCAAGTAGTACAGACAGTCCCTTGGCCTCCAAGTCTAAACTGGATCACACCTAAGTGTCACACTCACAGGGACTTGCATAATCTTGGCAAGAGGTGGGATGCTTTGGATCCACTCCAGCCTGACAATGATGCAGGTTCACACTGGACTGTCCCACTAAGGTGCAGGTCTCCGATGCTGAGGCAGGTCTAGAGGCTTCATCAGTGAACTGTGACCTGAGTATAGGAGCCTTTGGTTTCTGCCTGGGACTAGGTCTCACCCAAATGTGGCCAGTGTCAAACTGCAAGGCAAAAATCTCAGGACAGTTTTCAAGTTCTACTCCCCAGTAAGTGAAGTCTTGCTCCTCCTGCAGCTCAAGGTTGGGGGAAAGACGGTAGAGGCAGTCCTTTGACTGCTTGGGTAATTAGAGTTTAGAAGCTCAGTCTGTATTTGGCTTGGGGTCAGGGGTCATGGGGCTCTGCTAAACCCTGGCTTTCATTACATTAGCTCGTTTCAAGTCTAAGGCATAGCCTTAAATCCTCCTCTTTTTTCTGAGTGACGGTTGTCTGTCTCCAAGATGTGTTGCTTGGATTCGGGGGAGATGTAACATGGACAACTCTATCCTTGCTGCCTTCTCCAGAATGTCTTATTATACTGAAACCAGGCACTAATGTCTATCTCTTGGTGTGTTTATCTGTTGTTCAGGAGATTTGGTGTATGAATAGCTGTTCTAGTTAGTGTCTTTGGGGAGATGGTCCCTGGAGTATCTTAGCTGCTATCTTGCTCCACCTCCTAAATGGATTTTAATTTGAGAAGTGGTTATGGCATCTGATGAGGCTAAGTATATTCCATTTTACTAAGTTTGATTAACTATTGGGTTCCTGGCCTAGATTCCCAATCTCCCAAATGAGTTTATGGCGAAGGCTTAAATAAATGAGATTACTGCTATGATTTTAGGGCTCCAGGAGGATCAAAATCCTCTGCAGAGTGTGGGGACTCTGGTGGCTAAGACAGGGGATGCCTCTGGACAGCCTGTATTTATTATTATTTTTTCAAACAATGCAGGAAACTGAGAAGACCTTACAAGTGGTTCAAGGACTTTGCAAGTAACAAATTATGTTAGCAAGGAGAAGTACCTTAAGAGAAGATCTCCATGTTGCCTTTCACCACAGGGGTGAAATGGCTGTGGTTACAGTCTTTACTTAGTTAACTGGAGTTGGAGCCAGGTGTTCTCAGCCTGTATCTTATCTTGCCCCTACCATGCAGCAGCCCTGCGTGTGTGTTCAATTTCCAGTTTCAATGGCTCCCAACAATTAATATTTCAAGTGGTATGAATATATGTCATCTGAGTGGGACCTTTTAAATATGCAAGTGATACATGAATGTGTACAGTAAAGCTAAACAATAGTTTGTGTCTTCCAAATGAAATGTGTAATGCTGTTCAATGAGGAGTCTATGATTCAATGACTGTAATGCCTGCAAATGTTATAAATTTTCAATGAGTATTTAGCATCTAAAAAGTATGTATTGCGTTTTGTTGAGTGTATGTGATATGATAAATGTGTGATAGCCGAGAATGACACGTGTGTGTAACAGCTGAATATTGTGTACTATTCAGGACAGCTTGTAAATATTTAGTGGGTATATGGTAGCACCCATGTAAGAATGCTGATTATCTGAACTTGGTGTTAAACACCTGAATTTAGAGTATGTGATTCCTGTACATGTAAGCAATATCTAAAGGACTGTAAATAACAACTGTATACCTATGACAACTGAGATACAATGCATGACATGTGAAGGATTGAGTGCCATGTCTGAGAGATATATGAAATTACCTGAGACTATGCTTGCCACCTGAAATAGAAAATGGCTTCTGTCTTAGTTATTTTTCTCATTGCTGAAACAAAATACTTGATATCCAAAGTTAAGGGGGGAAAGGTTTATTGTAGCTCACAATGTGTAGAGGTTTCAATCTGGCTTCAGGCAGGGTGGCTTCAAAGCAGTGTGGGCATGGCAGATGGGCATCAGAGAGGATAAATATTCCATGGCAAAACAGGGCAGGCAGAAGGCAGGAAGCACCAAGCAAGTGACTGCAGAAGCCCTCTTTCTGTCCCTTACATTTCTATCCAGGTTACCTGCCCCTAGGGTGGGAAGCACGCACATCCTTCCCATTATCCACTCCCAGAACTATGCCAAACCTATCAATGGACCAATTTAGTAATGACCCACCCTTAATCCCAGAATCACACACTCTAAGACCAGCCACCTCTGAAAAGCATCAGCTATGACCACATGAAGCTTTGAGGGGGGCACCTAGATACAAGCCATAATAGCTTCCAAATGAATGTAACAAAACAGTAAGCGTGTATAACATTTGAATGCACCTGCCAGCTGAATCTGTGAAAAATACCCATTTAACTCTTTCAAAAATGTTCATTACCTACCTAATGTGTGTTAAGTTTCACAAAGATACTAGAAGTACAGCAGTGGGCAAGAAAGACACGATCAGCTTTAACTGAATTCATGTCACATCTGAATTTGATATCTTAAAGTATAATTATGGTTACAGTGAAAATATCTTAAATGAATTTTTAAAATAAATATTTTGTTTTAGAGTGGTTGAAGATTAATTTTTTTTCTTTTTAATTTTTTTTTTGTGCTACCAGGGATTGAACTCATGACTGCACACTCACCAGGCAGGTGCTTATGCCACTGAGCTAAATCCCTGGCCCTGGTTGAAAGTTTAAAGAAAACTTGAAATGTAGTACAGAACGTTTCGTGTACCCTCTACCTAGTTAACGCTAATGTTACTAACACGTAGCTATAGCACACTTGTCAAAACTAAGCAATTAGCATTAGCATCTTGCTATTAACTAAATGAGAATTTCACAGGCATTTTTTCCACTAATTTTGCTTTACTCTTCAAGTGTTCTGTCCCAGATACTACATTCCAGTTAGACATCATTTCTGTTTTCTAGGATAAGTCATCAAAAATAAAAGATTTTGTTCATTGTATTAGATAATGGCATTTATTTATTTTTTATTTTGTGGAAAAAACGTAAAACAGAATTTCACAACAATAACAGGAGAATAACAAGAATACATTGCATATTGTCTTCTTCAAAGTAGTTACTCAGAGAACAAGATATGGGCATAAAAATTCTCCAATTGATATTAGCATGAACCTTCCTTTTTAATGAACTAAGAGGCACTAATAGTACAGCTAACTTGCATTTTTATCGCTTTTTCCTTCCTTCCTTTCCCATGCCTTAGCTCTTTTTTCCTTTCAAACAGTTTCTTCCCATTTCACAATATGTGTTGTACTTTCTAGACCTTATTTACTTTTTTTTATTTCTCATGCAATGAAGACAAGTTGATGCTTACACATGTGAGTCTGATGTATTTCATTTAATAGTATGGTCTCAAGTTGCATCCATTTACCTATAAAAGTCTCAACTGTATCCTTCTTCATGGTCAAGTACTATTCTATTGTTATAAAATATCACATTTTAAAAAAATCCATTCCTCGGTTTGATGGGCCTTTGGGTTGTTTCCAAGCTTTAGCTATTACCAATTGTGCTATTGTACACACTTGTGCACGTATACTGCTGTGGTATGATGTCTTTAATTCTTCTGGGAAGATACCCAGAAGAGAAATAGCCAGGTCGAATGGGACTTGTAATTCTAGCTTTCGGAGGAATATCCATACCGATTTCCACAGTGGTTTCATCAGTCTGCATTCCAGCCAGCAGTGGAGAAGGGTTCCTTTTTCCCCATGGCCCTGCCAGCATTTGTTGTTTGATTTCTTGATGATAGCCATTCTTTCTGGACTGAAATTAAATCTCAGTATCTTTTTTTAAATTTCTATCTCTCAAATGACCAAGGACGTGGAACAATTTTTCATGTGTTTACTTTTCATTTGTATTTCTTCATCTGAGAAGTGTACATTCATCTCAGAGGCCAATTTTTGGTGTTGTTTGTTTGTTTGGGTGCTGGGAATCAAACTCAGGATCTTGTGCTTAACAAGCAGGCACTGTACCACTAAGCTATATTTCCGGCCCTTCAGATTCCCATTTTTGGATTGGGTCTTTGAAGTTGGCGAGGGGGAGTCTGAGTTTTTTTTTTCAACTCTTTAGATGTGCTAGATAGAAGTCCTTTGGCTGAGTGACAATTGGCTAAATCCACCCAATAACAAATGCTGATGGGGCTATGGGGACAAAGGTAGCCTTCTCCACTCTAGGTGGGCATGCAGACTGGTGCAGTCCCTGTGGAAATCAGTGTGGAGGTTCTTCAAAAAGCTAGGATTGGAGGTCCCATTAAATCCAGCTATTCCCCTTCTGTGTATTTTCTCAGAAGAATTAAAACATCATACCACAGCAATATATATGCACCCATGTTTATAGCAGAATGATTTGTAATAGCTAAATCCTGGAAGTAACCTAAATCCCATCAACAAAGGAATGGATAAAAAAGATATGGTATTTTTATACAATGAAGTACTATTAAGCTATAAAGAAAGAGAAACCTTAGGCTTCTTTAGGTAAATAGATGCAACTAGCAACCATGCTCATAACCATAATAAATCAGACTCACAGTTGTAAACATCATAATTAACTCCCTAGTGTGAAGAACTGAAAGACTAAATGAAATCGAAAATTTACAACGGATATTGTGAAATAGGGAGGAACTGCTGAAAAGGAAAGAACAACTGGGATTGGGGAAAGAGAAAAGAAGGAAGGGAAAAAAATGTATATATTATATTTAATTCTTGTATACGTATCTTGTATATATAATATATATATACTATACATATATATTATATATATGAGAGCTAAGATAATTATATTACTAATTCTAATAGTTCATAGAAAGGATCAGTGAGTGCTTGTATTGTTTGATCAATTTTTTATGCCTATAACTGGTAATCTGAACAACTATTTTGATGTTAACAATATGTAATGTGATACCCATTGTTAATTTCCTACCATCTTGTCTTGAAATTCTATACCATTTTTTGTTGTTTTATCTTTTTACTTTTCTTTAAAATAGAAAAATTTAGTGTATATCTGCAGTGCTCAATAATTATTCATTTCAGAGGATTTGTATATATATATAAAACATCTGCCACCCCTTTCTCCTCCACTCCATTTATCTTCTTTTTTGGTCAGTGTCAGATTTATTTCTTTACTTTGTAAGTCTTTATCAAGTTATTTATAATGAACACAGAAGAGCAGCCAGAGGAATAAGCCAATATAATATAAAATATATAAAACAGGTATACTAAATCAGGATACAATTTAATTTTTTTAACTTTGTCCACTTTAATTTTACTTTTCTTTCTTTTTTAAAAATTTTTTTGGTACTGGGGATCACACTCATGACTTTGGCTTGCCAGGCAGGCTCTTATAACCTGAGCTAAATTCCCAACCCTTTAATTTTATTTTCAAGAGAGTAGAACCAAACAAAGTAAAACAGAATCAAGCCAATAAAAAAAAAACAGTGAATGTGATACAGAATTTCAAAGCACGATAATAAGCTACCTTATTATCCAAACATACCAAATAAAACAGAACAGAATACAACCAATCAAAACAGAACATTGAATAAAACAAAACAATAAAATGGAGCAAAACAGAACAGAACCATGTTGGATTTCAAAAACAAGACAGAAGGAAATCCCCTATAGTTGCTATATTGCAATTTGTTAGCCTCTAAATAGATGTTCAGACTACTGGCTTTATGCCTGCAAAATCAATCAAACAATACAAGCATTAAGTTGTTTTTGTACCTCAGTTGCTATCAACTCAGCCTGCGTTCTTCTGAATCAGCCCGTTGTTTATAGGGAGTGAGGGGGTGGTTGCTTGTGTCCCAGCCTGTGCACTGGCTACCTCATGGGAAGGGTGAAATGGCTTTGTTTCTCCTTCCAAGCCCTGAATGGCTGCTGCTGGCTCATGGAAAAGGTAAATTGGCTTCTTGCTTCTCTTCAAGGGCCCCACATGACAGTCTTTGGTTCATGGGAAGGGTGAGTTGGTTTCTTGTTTCTCCTTCAGGGCCCTGCATGGCTGCCTCTGGCTCATGAGAAGGGTGAATTGGCTCCTTTTCTCTCCTCCCAGGTCCTGTATGTCTGCCACTGGCTCACAGGAAGGGCAAACTGGTTTCTTGTTTCTCCTCCCAGGCCCCACATGGCTGCTGCTGGCTCATGGGAAGGGTGGATTGGCTTCTTGTGTCTCTTCCTGGGCCCTGTATGGCCACTGCTGGCTCATGGGGCAAAATGCAATTTTAGATACATTGGTCATGCTGGATTATAAGAACTTCCTTCTTTCTTTTTTTTCCTATGGTCTGTCTTTCATTTTGCATTTTGTTTATGTTAGGTTTCAATATATAAACTTGTATGTAAAATTTACTTCACTTAACGTAGTCTCAAGGTGTACCATTTTCCTACAAATGAAGCACATTTATCTTTTTATGCCAGCCTAGTACATAGTGGTTGCTTAGTGTTTCTTTTAAAAAAATTAATGTGGACCACGTTTTTTTACACATAATCTGTTGATAGATATATTGGCAGTTTCCAAAATTTAGCTATTATGAATTGTACTTCTATAAACATGGATATGCATGTTTCACTGTTACATGGTATTTTTAAATTCTTTTGGGAAGACAACTAAAAAGGGAATAGCTGTGTCAGAAAGAATTTCTGATTTTAGTCTTTTGAGAAATCTTTATACTGATTTCCATAGTGGTTGTACCAGTTAACACTCCCACCAACAATGAAGAGGAGTTCCTTTTCCCCAGTAGCCTCTTCAGCATTTGTTACTGTTTGATTTCTTACACCATTGTTCCTGGAGTGAGATTGAATCTCGGTGTTGTTTTAATTTCCATTTGTGAAATGGACAGCAATGTTGAACATGTTTTCATGTGTTTATTTGCTATTTGTACTTTTTCATCTGTGAAATGTCTATTCATCTCAGATATTCATTTTTAAATTGGGTCTTTAAATTGGGGAGTCTAATTGTTGAGTTCTTCATATATTCTGAATATTAATCCTTAGTCTGAGGAGTAGATGGCCAAGTTTTCCCGTTCTGTAGATTGTCTCTTTGCTCTGTTAGTTGTTTCCTTTGCTGTGCAGGAGATTTTTCATTTAATGTGATTCCATTTCTCAACTCTTGGTATTAATTCTTCTGGAAATGGTATTTCTGGTAGGAAGGTTTTTATCTAAATCTGCCTTCAAGAATTTTGTCTAATTTTACTTTTCAGCAGACTAAATGTTTCATTTTAGTATTTAGATCTTTGTTCTATTTTTATTTTAGTTTAGTGTATGGTGATAGATGTGAGTCTATGTTGAATTCTTGACATGTGTACATACAGCTTTCCCAGCATCAATTGTTAAAGAGGCTGTCTTTTTTCCAGAGAAGGTATTTAGTCCCTTTGTCAAAAGTAACATAGGTGAATGTGCCTGGAGTTGTTTCTGCATCTTCTGTTCTGTTCCATCAATCCACAAGTCTCTTTTTTTGCTAATACCCTGCTCTTTTCATCATGCAGCTTTGTAACATAACTTGAAGTCTGGGATTGTGATGCTCCCTGCCTTGGCCCTGTTACCCAGAATTGATTTTTTTATTCTAGGTCTCTTGTTTCCATATAAACTTCAGGACTGCTTTCTCCAGTTCCGTGAAGAATGTTATTGGCATTTAGATTGGATTGCATCGAATCTTTATAAAACTTTGGGAAGTACGTCATTTTGAAAATATTGCTTCTGGCTATCCAGGCACAGCGATATCGTTCCATTTTCTGACCTCCCCTTCAATCTCCTTTTTCAGAGTACTGTGCTTTTGATCGCCGAGGTCTTTCACTTCCTTGATTAGGTCATTTCCTGGGTGTTTCATCCTTCTTGATGCTTTGTGGAAGATATTATTTCCCTGATATCTCTCTCTGGGAGTTTGTTATTGGTATACGGGAATGTTACTATTTTTTAAATTCTATATCCTGTTATGCTACTGAATTTGGTCATTAATTTGAAGCATCTTTTGGTGTACACTTTGGGGTATTCTATGTAGAGCACCATATCATATACAAATAATGATAGTATAATTTTTATTTTCTGTCTATGCCCCTTTTATTTCTTTCTCTTGCTGATAGCTCTGGCTGATGTTTCAAGAACTGTATTGAACAGTAGTTGTGATAATGTATGTCTTTGTCTTGTTCCTGACTTTAGAGGGAAAGCTTTCAACTTCTCTCCACTTACTATGTTGTTGGCTGTTGGTTTGTCATAAAAGGCTTTATCAGATTGAGATAAAACCTGTACCTATTTTGATCACGAATGGATGCTGTATTTTGTCAAATGCTGTCTGTACATCTGTTGAGATGACCATGAGACTTTTGTGTTTGTTTGTGTGGTGTACTACATTTATTGATTTGTGCATGTTGAACCATTCCTGTATCCTTGAAATGAATCCTGCTTGGACATCACTTATGATATTTTGATGATTTGCTATATTTTGCTTAACATCATCTTACTGAGGGGTTTTTGCATTTATGTTCATTAAAGGGATTGGCCTGGACTTCTCTTTTATATTTGGGACCAAAATGACTTTGAGAATATTACTTCTCTTTTATATCATTAAAGAGTCTGGGGAATATTAGCATGAGATCTTCTCTAAAGTTCTTGTAGAAGCTGGGTGTGGTGGCACACACCTGTAATCCCAGCCCTCAGCGGCCTGAGACAGGAGGATTGATAGGAGTTTTAGGCCAGCCAGCCTACACTCACTATATATAGTGAGTTTGAAGCTTGCCTGAACTACACATGAAGACACTCTCTAAAAAAATTGTTGTGGAATTCAGTGCGGACTAGGTTAGGACTTGGGATTTATTAGTTCCTAGTGTTTTAGTACTTCTTTAATTTTTTTTTTCTTGTACCAGGGATTGAACTCATGACCATGCATTTTCCAGGAAGGTGCTATGCCACTGAGCTATTTTCCAGGTCCTTCTTTAGTTTCTTTCACTAATCCAACATTTGTCAGCATTTTTATCCTTCTTGCTTCTGTTTGCTACCTCTTGCATATCTAGGGATCTATCCATTTTTTCTTACTTGTCCATTTTATTAGAATAAAATTTCTTAGTAGTTTCCAATCATTATCTGGGTTTTGGCAGAACCTCTCTTGATTTTGCCTTTTTAAATTTTAATTGCATGGATTTGAGCCTTTTCTTTCCTCATTTTAGTAAGATTGACTAAAGGTTTCTCTATCTGTTTATTCTTTTAAAGTATCATTATTCAGATTCATTGATTCCTTGTATTGGTGTTTTAGTCTCAGTTTCATTAATTTGTTCTCTGATTACTATAATTTCCTTCCTTGTACCAGCTTTGGGTTTGAATTATTCTCGTGTTTCTAGGACCTTGAGGTGCATCACTAGGTTATTTATTACAGCTCATTTTGTTTTTCGGTGTGGGCATTCACAACTAAAATCTTCCATTTTGAAACCATTTGCATTGTGTCTCTTAGTATGTTCTACTGGCATTAGCATTTGATTACAGGAACCATATAACTCTTCCTTAATTTTTTTCTGTCATTCATTGATTATTCAAGAGGGTATTGTTTAATTTCCATGTGTTTGCATAGATTCTGTGGTGTCTTTTGTCACTGATTCCTAATTTCACTGTCCTATGATCTAATAATATGTGTGAGATAATTTTGATAATTTTGCATTTACATAAGTGTGCTTTATGGTCTAGTGTGTGGTCTGTTCTGGAGAAAGTGCCATGTGCCACTAATAACAATGTACAGTCTGTTGTTGGATTAATTGCTCTATAGATATCTGTAAGTCTTTCGTTTGAAGGTTTAGCTCTGATATTTCTTTATTGATCTTTTCTAGATGATCTGTCAATTTGTGACAGTGGAATATTTAAAAGTCCTAGTACAATTGCACTGGTGCTTATCTGATTTTTCTTGTCCAGTAGTTTTTTTTTATATATAAAGTTCAGTGTGCCAGTATTTGGTGTATATATGATTATAATTGTTGTCTCTCCCTCTTGAATTTTTCCCATAACCAATAGGTATGACCTTCTTTATCTCTTCTGATCAGAATTGCCTTGAAATTGATTGACTTTGTCTGAATTCAGGATAGCTACTCTTACTTTTATCAGGATTCCCTTTGTATGGAATATTTTTTCTATCCTTTGATCTTCTCATGGCTTGTGTCTGGATGTCCCCCCAAAGCCTCATGCAGTCATTCGGGGCAGGCTTTTAGAGGTCATGATTGAGTCATGGTTCAGTGCTGGGACTATGAGTGTGAGTGCTACATCCACCCTAGGGTGGGTAGCCTACATAAAATATAAGGGACAAAAACAGTCTTCTCTTCTCTTCTCTCTTTTGGCTCTTGTTGCTTTTGCTGTTTTCTGCCATCATGAACTGTTGCCCTCTGCCATATGCCACTCTGCCTTGGAGCCAGCCGAGTATGGACTGAAACCTCCACAAACTGTGTGCTGGATAAACTTTTCCTTCCCTAATTTTGAGCATCAGGTATTTTTTCTCAGTGATGAGAGAAAAGTAAACACGACAGATTTTAATCTGTGAGTATCTTTTAAAATTACATATGTTCCTACTGTACTGCATATTGTTGGGTTTTGTTTGTTGGCCTATTCTGCCAATCTGTTTTTCTTGATTGAGGCATTGAGTGAATAGTAAAATGTATTGACTTATTCCTGTCATTGCATTATTTTCCTGTTGTACATTTGCTTAGTTTTGCCCCTTTTTCTTAGTTGCTAAACCCACAAGGAATATTCAGTATTTTTGACATATTGGCATTGTCGGCTTCATTGTCTCTTTCTGGAACATCTTTGAGAGTTTTTCCAATGCTGGTTTGGTGGTCATGAAGTTTTTGAGATGCTCCTTGTCATAGAAGTACCATACTTCTTAGTTATTTTTAAAGGAAAGTTTTTCAGAGGTTACATAAGTCACATTTGGAAGTTGTTATCTTTTAGGGCTTGAAACACTGCACTTCAAGCCCTCCTGACAGTGTTTGTGTTGAGAACTCTGCTGTAATTAAAAAGGGGTTACATTTTTATGTGAAAGATTGCCTTCTCTCTTTCTCTCTCTCTCTTTTTTTTTTTTTTTTGTTACTGGGGATCAAACTCACGACCTTGCACTTGCCAGGCAGGCGCTTAAGCCACTAAGCTGAATCCCCGGCCCGACATTGCCTTCTCTGACAGATTTTAATATTTTTGTCCCTGTGATGGAATTCTTACACTTTGAGTATAATGGGGCAGAGAGAGATTCTCTTTTGGTTGTAGCCATTTGAGGTTTTATATTCCTCACTTAAGTGCATGTTTATTTCTTTTCCCATATTTGAGGAGTTTTTTGCCATTATTTCTGATAACAGGTTTTTTGGTGCTATTTGTGTTTCCCTCTGATTTTTCACTTATTCCAGTTATTCTGAGATTAGTCTTCTTTGCGGTAATCTAGAAGCTCTTGGAAACATTTTTCATGTTCACTTGTTTCTTTTATGGTGTCTTTGAGTAGGTGGTCTTTGACAGCATCATTATCTTCTAGTTCTGTAATTGTGTCCTTGCTTTGCTTGCTTCTTCTGCCTGTCCTTTTAATACAATTTATAATCCCTTCATTTTCTGTTTTGTACTTTTTCATGTCCTCACGTTTTTGCTAAACTTGTCATTCATGTATTTTATGGTTCTGTTTAGCACATATATATTTTATTAGTGACTCTGTGATCTCAATTATTATTTTGTACACTATCCATTTAGTTATATCTACTTCGAGCTCACTAATCATGTCATAGATCTGTTTTAACCTTCCTGATTTATCATTTTGACTAATTTCACTGTTTCACTTTGGATTTCATTTCCTTGAATTCATAAATCTTGGGAGAATTTGATGATTTGGGGGACATTTTCTTGACATGTATTCTCATGCTTCTCGTGTGTGTGTGTATGTGTGTGTGCATGCGTGTGTGCTGAGATTCACCAGGGTGTTATAAAGTGGAAAGGCTGTTGTTCTAGGGATATCCATTTAATGTTTCTACTTTTCACTGATTTATTCTGGGCATTGATAACTACAGGGCTTTGCCACTATCCAAAAGTCTAAACACCTCCATTAATTTTGGAGGGGAGGATCCAGTGTAGTTTGCCTAGGTCCCAGTTCTCCTGTAATAGGCTAAGGTATTGTTACCCACATGAAGCAATCTGGACATTGGCATACAGAGAAAATCTATTGATAGCAACATCTCTGCCACCTTTGCATTAGCAACTAAACCTGCTAAAATAATGACATTAAGACAAACTGGATATTGACATAACTCAAGAACTCACAATGTACTATACTTAACTATAGAAAATTGATGTATAATTATTGTGTAAACACTAAGGCACATCAAATATCAACATTTAGTAAATGTCTACTAAATGCAACAACTATACCTTCACTAACAATGAACATGAACAGAATAGGGTTAACTAGTATTATGGTCTGTATTGAGATGCTCCTCCCAAGTGTCATGTGGTCATAGTTGTAGCTTTTCAGAGCACACTGAATCTAGATTGTGTGATGCTGGGATTAAGGATGTGATTCTGGGATTGATTTGTGGTACATTGATAGGATGCTGGATGTGAGTGCTACTCCACCTCAAGGGCTGGTATCTTGTATACAATATAAGGGACAGAAAGTGGGCTGCTGTGGTCACTGCTTTTCACTTGCTGCTTGCTGCTTTTGGTGCCTTGTGCCTTCCATTAACTTTTTCTCCTCTGTGATATTTCCTTTACATGCTGCCCTATCTTACAGCCAGCTGATTATGGACTGAAACCTCTACAAACTGTGAGCTGAAAAGAAAACTTTTCCTCCTTTAACTTTAGGAGTCATGTATTTTGTCTCAGAAATGAGAAAAGGAAACTAAGATAGATTTTGGTACCAGAGAAGTGGGGTCGTTGCTGTGGCTGTACCTGACCATGTGGTTCAGGAACCTTTGGAACTGGCATTTGGGAAGAGTTTGGAAAGGTTTGGATATGCCAGCTGAAGAAACAGCCCTGGGATGCCTTAAATTGTACTTTATGGTCGATTTTGTTTAGCGTTCAGAAAGCAGAATGCTGATAGAAATGATCAGACTCAGGAGATTTCTGCTGGGAAGAAGGACTGCATTGGCAGTTGTACTCCAGATGGTGTGTGTTACGCCTTGGAAGAAAGTTTGTCTGTATTTTGCTCATGTCCAGAGATTTTTCCTGAGATGGAGATTTCCTGAGATGACAGACCAATTAATCTAACAGAAGAAACTTCAAGACAGGCTAATTTTGAGGCAGTGGTATGGCTACTGTTAGAGGATGTTAGCCAGATCTCTGTTGAGAATTAAGAACAAAGAGCCCAGTACAATGACTTAAAATATTGTGAGTTTGGCCAGAAAGGAAACTCTAGCAAAGCTGTGGACTGCAAAGATAGAGCAGAGGAGAACCTGATTGCTGAAAAGGAATAGGACAGTGGAAAAGATGGCCAGAAGACATAACAACAGACAGCAAGACTCCAGTCTTTGCAACCTCAAGGTTGCAAAGGTGAAAGAATTTACTTTGAAAAGACACCCTCAAAAAACCATATTCCAGAATGGTGATTTCTTTGAGAATTTTGAGATTGGGCTCAGAGTGTTCAGTGATCTAGGCACTAAACCCCTTATAGCCAAGAGACTAGAAAACCTGGGCTCATATCCAGCTGGTGGCAGACCTTGCCGTCATTCACAGGATGCTGGTTTTAGACCAGGCAGAGTGAAAGAGCTGTGGAGTAAGGAAGGCTCCCACCTGCATTCAAAAAGAAGACCTGGGAGGTCAGGTAATGAGCTCCTGGGAGAGTAGTTTCTAAAGCTGTGAGTGTGAAGCTGAAGGTGTAGTTGAGGACCCAGAACGTCTTGGAAGCCAGGAACATGGGTCATCTGAGGAAAGCTGCAAGGAGTGAGCAAAGCTGGCCCAAGAGAGAGAAACTGTGGGACCTACAACCATCTGCAGTGCCAAGGCTTTTGGGGTTGACTTCTTGCCTCAGATGCTGGACACAGAACTACAGGACTTAATGTTTGCCCTACTTGGTTTTTGTTTTGCTTTGGTATCATTTATTTCTATTCCCAATTTAGAATGGCAGTGTTTATCGTGTGCCACTGTATGTTGGAAGCATTTAACTTTCTTTTCATTTGTATAGGGGTTCACAGCTACAAATTTGCCTTAAATCTCAGAGGAGACTTTGGGCTTGGACTTCTCAGCAATGCTGAAACTGTCAGGACTTTTGGCAACTCTTAAAAACAGACTGAATACCTGATGCATAAAGAGATGCTCATGAGTCTTTTGGGGGTCAGGGGTAGAATATCTACATGTCCCCCCAAAACCTCATGTAGTCATAGGTGGAGCTTTTCAGAGGTGGCTGGAGCTAGGGTGTGTGATGCTGGGATTAAGGACGTGATTCTGGCATTGATTCATGGTGCAATGCTAGGATAAGACTGCCCCCACGCTGGGTTGAGGTGCTACACAGCCTAAGGCCTAGTAGCCTGGATAGGATATAAGGGACAAAAAGAAGGGATGCTGTGGTTGCTGACTGTCACTTTTCTGCTTGCTGCCTTCTGCCTTTAATGAATGAACTGTTTCTCTTCTGTGATGTCCCTCTGCCATGTGCCACCCTGCCTTAGAGCCAGGTGATTATACACTGAAACCTCTACAAACTGTGAACCAAAATAAACATTTCCTCTTTTGACTTCGGCTGTAGGCTATTTTGTCTCAGCAATGAGGAAAATTAAGTAATAGATATCTAAGGATTAATAAAGCTTCATAGTTTCACTAGTAAATAGAGTAAATATATTGGTTTGGGGAATGGAAGAATAAAAGAAGAAAGATTTTGAATGATTAATAGAGGATGATGAGGAGAAAAAAGATTAAAAAAATCCTAAGGAATAAAAGGAAATCACCAGAATTAGATGAATGGAAAATAAAAGAAGAAACAAAACAAAACAAAACAAAATTCATAGAGTCAAAGTCAAAGGAGAAAAAACAGTGCTCTGTGTGACAGGGAACCAGAAAAAAGCAGGGGTAGCTTGCTCATCACCTGTAGGATAGATAATAAAGATATGGTATTTTTATATAATGGAAGGCTACTCAGCTATAAAGAAGGATAATCTTGAAGCTCTTGTAGGTAAATAGATGCAACTTGAGACCCTGCTCAATGACGAAGTAGTTCAGACTCACATGGGTGAACACCATGCTGTTTCCCTGGTATGAAAAACTGAAGGAGGCAGTGGGATCCAAAAGGTATAAAATATACAGATGTTGTGAAAATCAAAGGTTAGGAAACATCTAAAAAGGGAAGGTGGTAGCCATTGTTAATTTCCTTTCATCGTGTTTTGAAGCCCTGAATAATTTTCATTGTTGTGTTCTGTTTTGTTTGGTTTTATTCTGTTTTGCTTGACCCGATTTTATTATAACTGACGGTATGGGCAGCTACTTTGAAGACAACAAGAATAATTATGGTAGCCATTGTTGATTGCCTGTTATCTGGTTTTCCTGTTATCCTGTATTGCTTTCATTGTTTTGTTTTGATTGGCTCTACTCTGTTTTGTTTTGCTGGGTTTTATTATTTTTTAAAAAAAGACAAAATATCCATATATGAAAGAAAAAAGAATATTCTTCTTAACAGATTACATAATTATCCACCTAGAAAATCTGTCAGAATCTACTAAAGACTGCTAGGACTAATGTATAAGTTTGGAAGTTTGCAGAGTATAAGATCATCATATAATGATTTGTATTTCCAATACTAAAAGTAATTTCTCTCCACAGGCTAAATTAGTGAATTGGCAATGAATTAAACAACACATAAATACATTGAAAAAATATTAGTGAGACTTCATGCTGTATTACATACTGAAGAAACTTTAACACTTAAATGAAGTAAAGAAGGTATAAATGAACAGAGAAATTTTCTGTTTTCATGGATGTGTGAACTCAGTGTTGTTAAATTGTGTTATGGTTTAGATCAAGTGTCCCCCCAAATGTTTTATGTGCTCATATGCAGGTCCTATGGAAATGGTTGGATTTTTAAAAATTTTATTTTACAGAGAATAAAACAAAAGAGGACAGAACAATGCAGATCAGAACAGAACAATACAAGCAACACAGCACTTCACAACAAGACAATTGGATATCAACAGTAGCTACCATAATATCTCTTGCTTTGAAATGCTTGAGCATATGGGGCTGGAGATTTAACTCAGCAGCATAAGTGCCTGCCTCGTAAGCATGCAGTCATGAGTTAGATCCCTGGTACTGATAAAAAAAAGCTATAATTGTGCATAGCTTCACGCACAATTATATGAAACATAAAAAAATAGAATAAAAGCATTCAAGAGGATGAAACTATTACAAGGTATTCTGAACCAAATAACAGAAAATGAACAATGGCTACTATAATATCTCATTTTCCATGAAGAATTGGTTTATATTATTACACGTATTAAAATCCAGTAAGATACAACATGATAGAACCCATGGTAATGGGAGAACAAAAGCATGGTAGGACTTCAAAGCCAGATGATATTAAATCAGCAATGGCTGCCATAATGTCTTGTTTTCTTCAAGTAGCTGTTCATACCATCACACATAATAGGGTCAAATAAAACAGAATAACACCATTCCAACCAATGAATGAAAACATTACAAGTCTTCAAACCAATATAATGGGGATTCATGATTACCATAGAATCTTAGGTACTCTTACCTTTTCTTACACTAGGGAGACCATGTGGTATTTATACATGTGAATTTGATTTATTTCACTTATGAGTATGGTCTCAAGTTGCATCCATTTATTTATAAATGTCTCAATGTGATCATTCTTTGTAGCTGAGTAGTACTCCATTGTATAAAAGTACCACAATGTTTTTATCCATTCCTCAGTTGATGGGCACTTAGGTTGTTTCCAAGATCTGGCTATTACAAATTGTGCTGCTATAAACATGGGTGTGTGCACATATATCACTGTGGTATGATGTTTTCTGTTCTTCTGGGAATATGCCTAAGAGTGGAATAGTTGGGTCAAATGGGACTTCCAATCCCAGCTTTTTGAGGAATCTCCAGCCTGACCTCCACAGTGGTTGCACCAGTCTACACTCCCACCAACAGTGCAGAAGAGTTCCTTTTTCCCCACAGCCTCTACAGCATTTGTTGTTGGTAGTTTTGTTGATCCTGGCCATTTTTTCTGGAGTGAGATTGAATCTCAGTGTGGTTTTAACTTGCATTTCTCTCATGACCAATGATGATGAACATTTTTTCATGTATTTATTTGCTATTCATATTTCTTCATCTGAGAACTGTGTGTTCATATCGGACGGTCATTTTTGGATTGGGTCTTTGAATTTTGGGGGTCTGATTTTTTTTTAATTCTTTATAAATGCTAGACACAAGTCCAGTTTCTGAGGGACAGTTCACTAAGATTTTTCCCCAGTTTGTGGGTTTTCTTTTCACTCTGCTGGAGATTTCTTTCGACATGCAGTAACTCTTTAATATGATGTGATCCAAGTTATTGATTCTGGGAAGTATTTCCCATACAGTTTGGTTCTCGTTCATGAATTCTCTACCTACTCCTATGTCTTCAAGATTTTTAGCTACTTCATCTTCTAACAGATTTAGTGTTTCTGTTTTAATATTTAGATCTTTGTTCCATTTAGATTTTAGTTTAGTACATGGCCATAGACATTAGCCTAATTTTAGTTTTCAGCATATGGATAGCCAGTTTTTCCAGCACCATTTATTAAAGAGACAATTGTTCTTCCACTGAACATGTTTGGCCCCTTTAGCAAAGATAAGGTGGTTGAGTGTGTTCGTAGTTGTATCTTATAGTCTAGTCCATTGATCTTCAGATCTGTTTTTATTCCAGTACCATGTTGTTTTTATTATGGTAGCTTTGTAGTATAACTTCAAGTCAGGGATTGTGATGCCTCCTGCCTTGCCTTTGCTGCTTAGAATTGCCTTTGCTATTCTAGATCTCTTCTAGTTCCAGATGAATTTTAGGAGTGATTTCTCTAGATCTATGAGGTATGTTAGTCATATTTTCATTGGGATTGCATTGAATCTGTATAACAATTTTGGGAAAATGCCCATTTTCACAATATTTACTCTTCCTATCCATGAACAAGCGATGTCTTTTCATTTTCTGAGGTCTTCTTCATTTTCTTTTTTCAGGGTACTATAATTTTGCCTGTATAGCTCTTTTACTTCTTTTGTTAGATTAATTCCTAAGTATTTCATTTTTTTTTGATGCTGGTGTGAAGGGTGTGGCTTCTCTTATTTCTCTCTCAGTGATTTTGTTGCTAGTGTATAGGAATGCTATTGATTTTTGAATACTGACTTTGTATCCAGCTACATTGCTTAATTTATGTATTATATCTAGGTGTCTTTCGATGGAGTTTTGGGGGTCTTCTATGTAGAGTACCATGTCATCTGCAAATAGTGATAGTTTAACTTCCTCTTCTCCTATCTTTACTCCTTTTCTTTCTCTCTGTTGTCTAATTGCTCTGGCTAGTATTTCAAGTGCTATGTTGAATAGGAGCAGTGATAAGGGACATCCTTGTTTTGTGCTTGATTTCAGGGTAAAGGCTTTCAGTTTTGGGCCATTTAGTATGATGCTGGCTGTTGCTTTGTAGTAGATGGCCCTTATCATATTGAGGTAGAGACCATCTGTTCCAATGCTCTGTAAGCTTCTTATCATGAATGAGTGTTGTATCTTATCAAAAGGTTTTTCTGCATCTATCAAAATGATCGTGTGATGCTTACTTTTGGCTCTATTGATTTGGTGGATTACATTTATTGATTTGCATATGTTGATCCATCCCTGCATGCCTGGGATGAATCCCACTTGGTCATGATGTATAATCTTCTTGATGATTTGCTGCATCCTGCTTGCCAATATTTTATTGAGAATTTGTGCATCTATGTTCATTATGGAGATTGGCCTGTAGTTCTCTTTTTTAGTTGGGTTTTTCACAGGTTTTGGTACCGGAGTAATATTTGCTCCCAGGAATGACTTAGGGAGAATTGCTTCCCTTTTGATTTCATCACAGAGTTTGAGGAGTGTCGGCATTAAGTCTTCTTTGTATTTCTTGTAGAATTCCGTAGTGAATCCGTCTGGGCCTGGGTTCTTCTTTGTTGGTAAGGACTTTATTACATGTTCAAGTTCATTAATAGCAATTGGGTTACTCAGCAGTTTTACCTCTTCTTGACCCAGCTCTGGTCGTTCATCTGTTTCCAGGAATCTGTCCATTTCTTCCGTGTTATCGAACCTATGAGAGTAGAGGTTTTTGAAATAGGGGTTGATGATCTTCTGTATTTCCACAGAATCGGTAATGATTTCAGCTTTTTCATTCCATATTGCATGAAGTTGAGTCTCTTCTTTCCTTTTTTAATTAAGTTGGCTAGGGATTTATCAATTATATTTATTCTTTCAAAGAACCAACTCTTTGATTAATTGATTCTTTGTATTGTTTTCTTAGTCTCTATTGGATTAATTTCTGCTCTGATTCTTATAATTTCCTTCCTTCTTTTGGCTTTGGACTTACCTTGCTCTTCTTTTTCTTGATTTTTGAGGTGTAGTATCAGGTTGTTTATTTGTGTTCGTTCTGTTTTCCTAATGTGAGAACTCAGTGAAATAAATTTTCCTCTGAGGACTGCTTTCATTGCATCCCCCAGATTCTGGTAAGTTGTATTTGTATTTGCTTGTTGATATTGTTTAATTTCCTCTGTGACCCATTGATTTCTCAAGAGTGTATTATTCAATTTCCATGTGTTTGTGGCGTTTTTTCAGTTTTTTTTATCATTAATTTCCAGTTTCATGGTGCTATGATCAGATCACATGCATGGGATAATTTCAATTCTTTTGCATTTACTTAACTATATTCTGTGGGCTAGTATATGGTCTATTTTAGAGTATGTCCCATGTACTGCTGAGAAGAATGTGTACTATGATGTTGTTGGATGGAACACTGTGTATACGTCTATGAAGTCCATTTATTCACAGGTGTCATTCAGTTCTGATATTTCTTTGCTGATTTTCTGTGTTGTTGATCTGTCCCTTTGTGTCAATGGCATGTTAAGGTCTCCTGTTATAATTTTGTTATTGCTTATTTGATTTTTCATTTCTGTTAATACTTGGTTTGTATATCTGAGTGCTCTGGAATTTGGTGCATATATATTTAAGATTGTTATTTCTTCCCCTTGAAGTTTTCCCCTACCTAGTATGTAGTGACCTTCTTTATCTCTTCAGACCTTTCTTGGGTTGAAGCTCACATTGTATGCAAACAGAATAGGTATCCTTGCTTTTTTTGTGTTTGTGTTGCATGAAGTATTGTTTTCCATCCCTGGACTTTCAGTCTCTGAATTTCCTTTTGGGTTAGATGGGTTTCTTGTGGACAGCATATGGTTGGATGTTGTTTCTTGTTCCATTCTGCCAGTGTGTTTCTTTTAATTGGTGAATTGAGGACATTTACATTGATGGTTATAACTGTCATATATTGCTTTATTGTTGTCATATTATCTTTCTGATGTTGTATGTTAGCTTTCCATTCCATTTAATTGTCTGTCTTGGTTAGTGGTTTTTTTCTATGTGTATCTAGAATGTCTTTCAATATTCTTTGTAGGTTTGGTTTGGTGATCATGAAGTTCTTCAGCTGTTCTTTATCATGGAAGTATCTTATTTCTCCATCCATTTTTGAAGGGCAGTTTTTCAGGGTACATCAGTCTGGGTTTGAAGTTGTTTTCTTTTAGGATCTGAAATATTTCACTGCATGCTCTTCTTGACTTTATTGTTTGTGTTGAGAAGTCTGCTGTGATTTTGATAGGTTTTCCTTTATCGGTAATGCGTCTTTTCTCTCTAACAGCTTTTAATACTCTGTTCTTATGTTCAGTTTCTGAGATGGTGATTATTTTATGTCTGGGTGCACTTTTATTTTGTTTATGGGTGTTTGGACTTCTATATGCTTCACTAATTTGATTGTCAGTTTCCATTCTTGTGTTTGGGAAATTTTCAGCTATTACTTCTGTCAATAGCCTCTTGATATCATTTGTGTTGTCCCTTTCTTTTTCATTTTTTTCTATTAATCTTATTTTTCTTTCTTTGCATCATCTTGCAACTGTTGAATTATTTCCTGGTTCCTTGTTATTTTTAAAAGATCTTTCCTTTCTGTTCACCAGCTGAAACCTTGTCTTTGAGATCTGAAATTCTATCTTTACTTTCATTGAGGCAGTTTTTGCAACTTTCAATAGAATTTTTGATTTCTTGTATATATCTCTTTGAATCTGTTTCATGTATTCTTTTTGTTTCTTATACTGTTCATTCAGGGATTCTATCTGTTTGCTTTGTTCCTCTAATTTTTTAGCTGTGTCCTCTTTCGATGTGTTCACTATTTCTTTCACTACTTTTATCATTTCTTCTTTTACTAGGGAGATTTTTTCTGATTAGAATTCCTTCATAGCTTCCCATACTTGCTTCTTTATTTCAGTTGATATAATTTCAGGTGTATGACTAGTGTTTTCTTCTATGTATGTGGCTTTCAGGCTTTCTTGGGATGGGCTGGAATTTTGAGATTGCATTTTAGTCTTTTGTTTTGTCATTTTCCTATATTTCCATGTCTAGAGAAATCTTCCAAATCTTTCTCTGGGTGTGTTAGAAATCACCTCCTGCACCCTCAGCTCCCAGCACTCAAGGGCCTTGGCTCCCCTGATTGAATAAAGGTCACTGGGCGTGATCCACTCAAACCTGTAAAACCTCTCCAGGCTAGTCCAGTGTCCTAGGGGGCTGGGTGGTCACCCAAGCACCAAGAGTGGTGTCCCAAACTCTCCTGGGCCAGCAGTGGCAAGCTGGAACTCACCTTGCTGCTACCTGGGTCTAACTCCCCTCTGGGCACCAGCCTGGTGACGATTGTTAATTCCCTATTATCTTGCTTTGAAATCCTGTATCATTCTCATGGGTTTTATTTTTTGGTTCAGTTTTATTCTGTTTTATCTTGTTTGATTTTGTTGTAGCTGAAACCATGGACAGCTATTTCAAAGATAACAAGATATACTATGGTAGCCATTTTGGATTTAATATTATCTTGTATTGAAGTCCTGTATTTTATTCATTGTTTTGTTTTTATTGGTTCTATTCTACTCTGTTTTGTTTGATTTTAATATGTCTGAAATTATGGGCAGTTATTTTGAAGACAACAAGAAGCATTATGGTAACCATTGTTGATTTCCTATTATCTTGTTTTGATATCATATGTCACTTACACTGTCTTGTTTTGATTGCCATTATTCTTTTTTATTTTGCTTGGTTTTACTCTTTGTAAAACAAAACTTTAAAAAGCATATCTTTTTAGTGTTTTCATTGGTTGATGGGAATTTGGGTTGCCTCTAAGATTTAGCTATTACAAACAGTGCTGCTATGAATATAGGTGCATGTATATAACTGTGGTATGATGCTTTTATTTCTCCTGGGAAGTTACCAAGAAAAGGAATGTCTATATTACATAGGATCACTAATCCTATTTTTAAAAGAAACTCCACATAGATTTCCACAGTGGTTGCACTGTGGAACTACACTCCCACTAAAAGTGAAAAGCTTTTCTTTTCCTTGTATCCCCACCAGCATTAATAAATTCATGGTTTTCTTGATAATAGTCATTCTTTCTGAAGTGAGAAAGAACCTCAACATTGTTTTAATATTAATTTCTTGAATGACCAATGATGGTGAACATTTTTACATATACTTTTTTTCCATTTGCATTTTGCCTTCTGAGAAATGTCTACTCATCTCAGGTGTCTATTTTTAGATTGGGTCTTTGAACTTGGGGAAGGAGGTCTAGATTTAATGACCAGATTCAGTAGAGTAGCTAGATATAAAGTCTGCAATCAAAAAATCAATAGCATTCCTGTACATAAATAACTAACTCACTGAGAGAGAAACTAGGGAAACAATGCCCTTCACAATAGCACCCAAAAAATGAAATACTTAGGAATCAGTCTAACAAAATAAAAGATTTCTACAGTGAAAACTACTGTGCCAGAGAAGACACATTGAACAAATAGACAAAAATGGGATATCAGAAAATGGAAGCTATCCTTTGCTCTTGTGTAGATAATATCAACATAGTGAAAATCGACATACTTCCAAAATTGTTAAGCATATTTAATGCAGCCCCAATCAAAATACCATTTGCATGCATCATAGAACTAGAGGAAATATTCCTAAATTCATTTGCAATCAAAAAAGATCTAGACCAATAAATGCAATTCTAGGCAACAAAGACAAAGCAGGAAGCACAACAATCCCTAACTTGAAATTATACCACAAAGCTATTGGGATAATACCAGAATCATACTGGCAAAAACAAAAACAAAACAAAAAACAGACCTTGAGTATAAGTGGAACAATTTAAATAATGTAAAAATAATTCCAAACTCACTCAGTGACCTGATCTTTGATAAAAGTTCCAAACACATTCACTGGAAAGATAGTCTCTTTAAAAATGGTACTGCAAAAACTGGCTTTCCCCATGTCAAAGACTAAAACTAAACCTATGCCTATCTCCATGTCCTAAACTAAAATCAAAATGGATCACAGATCTAAATATTAAAACAGAAACACTAAATTTACTGTAAGAGAGAATTGGTAAAACTCTGGAAGACAATGGTGTAGGCAAAGACATTATGAAACCCAGTTGCACAGGAAATCACAGACTGATATCTCATCTTATTAAAAATTTTGCATATCAAAAGAAATCACCAACAGAGTGAAAGTCAACCAACAGAGGGAGCAGCAATTTATGCCAAATGTTTTTCAAACAAAGGACTACTATCCCGAATATATAAAGAAATGAAAATGTTTGGTGGGGTTTAAAGATCCTGGCTGAAGAAGCAATGCTGGGATGTTGTAAGCCAAGCTTATGGGATCAAAAAACCAGAATGCTGGCGTCCAGGAACTGAGCAGAAGCCTGCAGCAGGCAGAGGCTGCCCAGGACCTCCACCGTGGGCCCGCCCTGCCTCGGGAACTGAGCTGAAGCCTGCAGCAGGCGTAGGCTGCCCAAGATCTCCACCATGGGCCCGCCCTTGACTCCAGGAACTGAGCCGAAGTCTGCATCAGGCAAAGGCTGCCCAGGACCACCACCGTGGGCCCACCCTGCCACCAGAAACTTAGCTGAAGACTACATCAGGGGTAAGCTGCCTGGAACCTCCACCGTGGGCCTGCCCTGCCATCAGAAACTTAGCCAAAGACTACATCAGGGGTAAGCTGCCCAGAACCTCCACTGTGGACTTACCCTGCCACCTGGAACTCAGTGAAAGCCCGCCTTAGGGGTAGGCTAACGTGAACCTCCCTTGTGAGCCTGCCCTGCCACCAGGAACATCGAGGAGGCCCACTGAAGACTGAAAACAGCCCTGGACTGCTAAAGATGGGCCCGCCCTCCCACCTGGAACAGCAGAAGAACTCAGTGGGATCTACTTAGAGTGAGAAAACTTGGAAATTTGCTCCCAGGTGGTGAACATTGGACTACACTGGATTGACTGTATCAATGCAGTGAGTATACCCCTAAAATAGAGGTGTACAGGGGATAAATAGGGCAAGTAGTAAAACCCCCTCCAACTAACTATAAGACTTTGGTGTGTGTGAAAAGAGTGTGTGATACCCTCCTACACATAGAATACACCAGGAAGAGTGAAAAATGACAAAATGGAAAAGCAAAATGCAGTCTCAAACATATGGTTCACCACAAGCAAGTATAGAAGATACTGAAATAGAGGACCCCAAAAATAACACACCGGGAATCTCTGAAAAGATAGCCAGTGAAATAAAAAAACAAACTGCATCAGGCTATAGAGGAAATCAAATTAGAAGTAGTCTCCCATGGAAAGATAGAAATAACAACTTTAGTAAAGGAGTTGTTGAATGCAGCTAAAGAAGAACTAGAGAAAAAAGTACATGAGCATGGGAAACTGATTGAATCTTTGAATGAACAATATAGAAAATAAGCAGAATTCATGAAAAAACTCAGAGACATCCAAGAAACAAAAAATTCTATTGAAAGTGTGCAAAACCACCTAAAGGAAGCTAAGGATAGGATTTCGGACCTTGAGGATAGGATCACAGTTAGTGATCAGGAAAGGATAGAACTTTTAAAAATAAAAAATCAGCATAAAATTACAACCAAGAAGCTTCATGATGATGCCAAGAGCAACAATATAGGAATAATGGGCATTAGCAAAGATACAGGAGTGCAGGTAAACGACATACGTAAAGTATTTATAGAAATAATAGCAGAAAATTTCTCAAAAATGGGAAAGAATCTGATATGCAGATAAGTGAGGCATATAGAACACCAAACAGTCACAATCAACATAAATCCACACCCAGACACATAATAATAAAGATCGCAGACATACAGCGTGAAAACAGAATATTAAAAGCTGTCAGAGAAAAGACACAACTCACCTACCAGGGAAAGCCCATTAGAATCACGGCAGACTTTTCAGCACAAACCCTCAAGTCAAGAAGAGCTTGGAGTGAGGTATTTCAAGCCCTGAAAGAAAACAGTCTTCAGCCAGACTGATGCACCCAGCAAAATTTTCATTCAAATTTAATGGAGAAACAACATACTTCCATGACAAACAGCAACAGAGGAAATTCATGTCCACCAAACCAACCCTAGAAAGAGTACTGAAGGACATATTAGACAGAGATAAAAATGACTACAATCCCAAAAACAACAAGAGAAAGAAAAGTCCAGCTAGGATAAGCAATTAAATAAGAGGAAAAGCAGAAAGAAACAACTGGAACATAACATGGCAAAGTTGAGCCAGTACATATCAGTGATTTACATAAATATAAATGGCCTCAATTCATCTATAAAAAGAAATAGATTGACAGAATGGATCAAGAAACAGGACCCCACAATATGCTGCATACAATAAACACATCTCACCCAAAAGGAAACTCATAGATTAAAAGTCAAAGGATGGAAAAGAGTATTCCATAAAACAGGAACACAGAAAAAAGCAGGGGTAGCTATCCTATTTGCAAACAATGTGAACTTCAAACCTAAAATTATTAAAACAGATAGAGAAGATCACTACATACTTCTTTGTGGTAAAATTCAAGAGGAAGCACTAACAATTATAACTATATATGCACCAAATATAGGAGCACCCAACTATATAAGACAGATACTAATGGACATGAAAAACCAAATGCACAAGAACACAGTTATGACAGGAGATCTTAACAGTCCATTGTCACAAAGAGATAGATCAACTAGACAAAAAGTCAGCAAAGAAATAACAGAACTGAATCATATCTGAGAGCAATTGGACTTAGTAGATGTTTACAGAGTGTTCCATCCAACCACATCAGAATATACATTCTTCTCAGCTGCACATGGGACATTCTCCAAAATAGACCATATATTATCCCATAAAATATTCTTAAGTAAATGCAAAAGTATTGAAATCATGCCATGCATAATATCTGGCCATAGTGCAATGAAATTGGAAATTAATGGAAAAAGAAATTGCAAACCCTATATAAATACATGGAAATTCAACAACAGCCTTTTGAACAACCAGTGGGCTGCAGATGAAATTAAAGAAGAAATAAAACAATACCTGCAATTCAATGAAAATATAGAAACAACATACTGTAATCTGTGGGATGCAATGAAAGCAGTCTTAAGAGGCAAATATATAGCAATAAACTATCATATCAAGACAACAGAACAAGCACAAATAAACAACCTAATGCTCAATCTCAAGCTTCTAGAAAAAGAAGAGCAAGCTAAACCCAAAGCTCATAGAAGAGAGGAAATTGTAAAGATTAGAGCAGAAATCAATGGAATTGAAACTAAAAAAATAATACAAAGAATTAATGAATCAAAAAGCTGTTTTTTTTTTGAGAGAATCAAAAAATTTACAACCCCCTAGCTAACCTTATCAAGAGAAAGAAAGAAAAAACACAAATTCATGCAATAAGAATGGAAAAGGGATAAATTACTACAGATCTCATGGAAATTCAAAAGATCATGAATACCTACTTTGAAAAGCTCTACTCACATAGAGTGGAAAACACAGAGGAAATGGACAGATTTCTAGAAACATATGAACTACCAAAGCGCAACCAAGAAGATATAGCAATTTTGAACAACACAGTATCAGCTATTGAAAGTGAAAATGTAATTAAAAACTTACCAACAAAGAAAAGTCCAGGTCCTGATGGCTTTACAGCTGAATTCTGCAAGAAATTTAGAGAAGATTTGATGCCAGTACTCCTTAAAATGTTCAATGAAATTGAGAAAAAAACAATCCTCCCTAAATCATTCCTGGAGGCAAGTATTACTCTGATACCAAAACCAGAGAAAGACCCAACCAAAAAAGACAACTATAGGCCAGTATCACTAATCAACATTGATGCAAAGATTCTCAACAAAATACTGGCAAAGAGAAGGCAGCAAATCATCAAGAAGATTATAAATCATGAACAAGTGGGGTTCATTCCAGGAATGCAGGGATCGTTTAACTTATGCAAATCAATAAATGCAATACACCACACCAACAGAGCCAAAAACAAAAACCACATGGTCATCTCAATAGATGCAGAAAAAGCTTTTGACAAAGTCCAACACATGTTGATGATAAAAACCCTCCAGATACTCGGAATACAAGGCATCTATCTCAACCTTATAAAGGCCATCTATGACAAACCAACAGCCAACATTATAATAAATGGACAAAAACTGAAAGCTTTCACTTTAAAATCAGGAACAAGACAAGGAGATCCACTCTCACCACTCCTTTTCAACATAGTTCTGGAAACACTAGCCAGGCCAATCAGACAAGAGAGAAAAATAAAACGATTAAAGATAGGAAAGGAAGAAGTTAAATTATCACTATTTTCAGATGACAGGATACTCTATATAGAAGACCCAAAAATCTCCACTAAAAGACTAATAGAGTTAATAACAAAGTTCAGCAGTGCAGCTGGATACAAGTCAATGCTCAAAAATCAATAGCATTCCTGTACACAAACAAAAAACTCACTGAGAGAGAAATTATGGAAATATCGCCCTTTACAATAACATCTTAAAAAATGAAATACTTAGGAATCAACCTACCTAAAAATGTGAAATACCTATATGCTGAAAATTATACTATGCTGGAAAAGGAGATTGAATAGGATATTAGAAAATGGAAGGACATTCCTTGCTCTTGGTTAGGAAGAACCAACATTGTGAAAATGGCCATACTCCCAAAACTGTTATACAGATTTAACACAATCCCAATCAAAATACCATTGACATACCTCACAGGTCTAGAAAAAACACTCCTAAAATTCATTTGGAAACAGAAAAAACCTAGAATAGCAAAGGCAATTCTAGGCAACAAAAGCAAGGCAGGAGGCATCTCAATTCCTGACTTGAAACAGTACTATAAAGCCACAGTGATAAAATCAGTTTGGTACTGGCAAAGAAATAGACCTGAGGATCAATTGAACAGATCAGAAGATGCAAGCACAACTACAAAGACACTCAGCCACCTGATATTTGACAAAGGGGCTAAATATGTCCACTGGCAGAAGGATAGTCTCTTTAATAAATGGTGTTTGAAAAACTGGCTGTCTACATGCCAAAGACTGAAACTAGATCCATGCATATCACCATGCACAAAACTAAAGTCTAAATGGATCAAAGACCTCAATACTAAAACAGAAACATTAAATCTACTGGAAGACAAGGTAGGTGGAAGTCTTAGAGACATAGGGGTAGGCAGAGAATTCATGAACCAAATGCAAACTGCATGGGAAACACTTCAAAGCATCAACAAATGGGATCTCACATTATTGAAAAGTTTCTGCACTTCAAAGGAAATAACCATCAGAGTGAAAAGAAAACCAACAGAGTGGGAAAGAGTTTTAACTAGCAACCCCTCAGACAAAGGACTTGTGTCCAGAATATAAAAAGAATTGAAAAACATCAAGCCCCCTAAATTCAAAGACCCTTTCCAAAAATGGGCATCTGCGATGAACACACAGTTCTCAGAGAAAGATACACAAATGGAAAATAAATACATGAAGAAATGTTCACCATCACTGGTCATTCGAGAAATGCAAATTAAAACAGCATTGAGATTCCACCTTACTCCAGAAAGAATAGCTGCCATCAAGAAATCAACTGATAACAAATGTTGATGAGGCTGTGAGGAAAAAGGAACACTGCTTCACTGTTGGTGGGAATGTAGATTGGTGCAACCACTATGGAAATCCATATGGAGAATTCTCAGAAGTCTAGGATTGGAAGCCCCATTCAATCCAGCTATCCCCCTCCTGGGTATTTTCCCCAAAGAACTGAAAAGTTCATATCACAGTCATATATGTGCACCCATGTTCATAGCTGCACAATTTGTGATAGCTCAATCCTGGAAACAACCAAGATGCCCATCAACTGCAGAGTGGATGAAAAAGATGCACCATTTTTATACAATGAAATATTACTCAGCTATAAAAAGGATGATCTTGAGGCCTTTATAGGCAAATGGAGACAACTTGAGTCTATCCTCATTAGTGAAATAAATAAGAATCATATTTATAAATATCATATTTTGTCTCTAGTGTAAAAAGTAAATAAGAACTACAAGAGTAATAAAACCAAAATGTGTAATTGCTATTGTAAAAAAGAGAGGAAAGAAAGTGCTCTAAAGTATATAACCACATGTAAGTTTGAGTGTGTAAAATAGATGACCATATTGCTGAATCTTTGTGGGATCTTTGGGCAAAACTTTTTGTAGTCTGACTGTTTGAATATTTACTATGTACCCTTTAACTTTGTAACTTGAACAACTACATCCAGGATGACAGTACATAATTTATAAACTACTGATTTCTTAGTGAGGCTTTTTCTCATTCTCCTTTTTCTTCCTTTCTTCTAGAATTCTGTATTGTTGCTACCCTTTTTTTCTGTTTTGTTTTTTTTTCTTCTCTTTAAATAAAATTTTTAAAATGTATAATTGCTATTGTTAAAAAAAAGAGGAAATAGGAAGCACTATAAAAGGTATAGCTCCATGTATGTTTAGATGTGTGGGATTGATGACCATATTTCTAGGTTCTTGTTGGATTGTTGAACAGATCCATTTGCACTCTCACTGCTTTAGTGTCCACTTTGTGTGTTTTAATTCTGTAACTTGAATAACTATTTCTAAAACAACAATATGTAATGTATCAACTAGTTATTTCTTACTGTTTATCTTCTTGAAATTCTGTAATATTTCTACCATTTTCCTGTTTTTTTTCTCTTTAATTAAAAAATGTATAATTGCTATGGTAAAAAAGAGAAAATATGAATTTCCATAAAAGATATAACTGCATGTATATTTATGTATGCAGGGTTGTTACCCATATTTCTTAGTTCTTGTTTGATTTTTGAACAGATTTGTTTTCAGTCTCACTGCTTGAGTGTCCATTTTGTGTGCTTTAATTTTGTAACTTGAACAACTATTTTTAAAGTAGCAATATGTAATTTATCAGCTAGTGATTTCTTACTGTTTATATTTTTTTTGAAATTCTGTAAATTTCTCTCCTTTTTCTGTTTTACCCCTTTAAATAAAATTAAAAAAATAAAAACAGAATGCTGACAGAAATGCACCTGGTGAGTATGATAAAATCAGCATGGCACTGGCATAAAAACAGACCTGAAGATCAATGGAATACTTTAGAAGATACAGCCACAACTACAAACACACTCAGTCACCTTATCTTGGACAAAGGGGTAAAACATACTCCCTGGATGAAAGATAGCCTCTTTAATAAGTAGTACTGGAAAAAATGACTTATTACATGTGCTGAAGAACAAAACTAGACCTGTGTCTGTCATCATGCACTAAACTAAATTTGAAATAGATCAAAGATCTAAATATTAAAACAAAAACTAAATCTGCTGGAAAACAAAGTAGGTGGAAATCTTAAATACATAGGGTAGGCAGAGAACTCATGAACAAAAATCAAACTGCATGGGAAATACTTTCCAGAATTCATGACTGGGATTTTGTCTTATTAAACAGTTTCTGCATGTCAAAAAAATTTTCCAACAGAGTGAAAAGAAAACCCATGCATTGGGAAAAAAATCTTAGTCAACTGTCCATCAGACAAAGGACTTCTACTTAGAACATATAAAGAGTGTATAAAAATTAGTTTCCAAAATTCAAAGGGCCAATCCAAAAATAGCCATTTGAGATGAATACACACTTCTCAGATGAAGAAACACAAATGGTAAATAGATACATGAAAAAATGTGCCACTTCATTAGGCATTTGAGAAATGCAAATTAAAACAATGCTGAGACTCTATCTCACTCCAGAAAGAATGTCCAAAATTAAGAAATCCACATATGCTGGAGGGGCTTTGAGGAAAATGAAACTCTTCTACACTGTCAGTGGGAATGTAGACTGGTGCAACCATGTGGAAATCAGTGTGGAGTTTCCTCAAAAAGCTAGGTTTAGAGATCCTATTTGACTCAGGTACTCCACTTCTGGGTATTTTCCCAGAAGAATGGAAAACATCATACCAGAGTGATACATGTGCATCCATGCTTATAGCAGCACAATTGGTAATAGCTAAATCTTGGAAACAAGCCAGATGCCCATCAACTGAGGAATGGATTAAAAACACATGTGGCATTTTTATACTGTGGAGAACTACTCTGCTATAAAGATGGATTACTCAAGGCTTTTACAGGTAAGTGAATGAAACTTGATACCATACTCATAAGTGAAACAAATCAGACTCACATGTGTAAATATCACATTGACTCCCTAGTATAGAAAACAAAAGACTAAATAAGATCCAAAATCTACAGTAAACATTGTGTAAGCAGAAGAAACTGCTCAAAGTAGAAAAATAACTAGGATAGGAAAAAGGAGAAAAGAAGTAAAGGAAAAGAAAAAGGATATAAATTTGGATATATATATATATATATATATATATATATATATATATATGATAGCTAAAATGATTATACTACTAATTCTGTTATTTATTGGAAAAATAGTTATATGATTAAATAATATTGTATGTCTGTATCTGGTAATCTAAGCAACTATTTTGAAGAGAACAATATGCAATATAATAACCATTGTTAAATTCCTATCATCTTGTTTTGAAAGCCTATATTGTTATTGTTTGGGGGTTTTTGTTGTTACTTGTTTGTCTCTTTTGCTTTTTGTTTTTCTTGTCTGTGTTTTTCCTCCTTTTTAAAATAAAAAAGAAAGAAATGCAGCAGGTAAAGACCAGATTCATGAGGTTTCTGATAAGAAGTACTTCATTGGCAGCTGGACTCAAGACCATGTGTGTTATGCTTTGGCAGACAAATCTTCAGCATTTTTGCTCATGTACAGTGGTAGACTGCAATTGAAGGCTGTGGTCTAGTTAATGTTGCAAAAGAAATTTCAAGGCACTCTAATGCTTGAGTGTTGGAAGCTCTTAATCAGCTCTTCCTTGAGAATGAAGAGCAAATATTCCAGCAGAATGATTTAAAATGCTGCGAGTTTGACCATAAAGAAATCTCCAATAATGTTACAACTTCCAAAGATGGACCAGAGGAGAACTCAATTGCAGAAAAGGAACAGGGTGATAGAAAAGATGGCTTAAGGACATCACAGCAACGAGCAGGACTGTACCCTTTATAGCCTGAAATTTGCAAAGGCAAAAGACTTTGCTTTGAGAAGACAGCCCCAGAGCACCATGCTCCAAAATGCAGTGACCTAGAGAATTTGTTTTTCTGGGTTTGATTCATAGTGCTCAGCAATATAAGCACTCAAATCCCACATCCAAAAGGGGAGGAAACCTGGCTACTGTGCCAGCTGGCAGCAGACCTTGGCATCATCCACCTGCTGCTGATTTTAGGTACATGCAGAGTACAAGAATTGTGGGCTCAGGAAGTGTTCCACCCAGATTTCAAAAGAAGACCTAGGAGGCCAGGCTGTGTGCCCCTGAAAGGGTAGTTTGTGAAGCTATGAGTATGAAACCAAAGGTATAGTGGAGACTCTGGAAAGATGGAGTAACTAGGAATGTGGTTCAACTGACTTTTTTGAAATATTGAAAATGTTTGGACTCTGGAAACTCTTAGAGTTGGACAAAATGCATTTTTCATAAATGGATGAGCAAGAGTTGTTTGTAGGCCAGGGATGGAACGTTATGACTTGTAATTAAATGTTTCTCTCAAATTGTCATGCTGCCATAGGTAGGGCTTTTCAGAGGTGGCTGGATAGGGCGTGTAAGTATTGATTAAGAGTATATGGTAAATAAATTTGCATGGGTAGCACTAACCAATATGCTTGTAGCTTGAATGGAATAAAAATGAATCCTGCTTCTTGCCTGCCTTTCTGTGAACTGTTTTTCCTCAGCCACATCCCTCTGCCACATTGTCCTTCCTTGGAACCAGCCAACTATAGACTGAAACCACTACAAAATGTATGTTAAAATAAACCTTTTATCTTTCAACTTGTGAATGTTGGGTATTATATCTCAGTGATGAGAAAAGTAACTAAACCACAGGCCATCATAAAAAAAAGACATTGACTTTACCATAAAGGGCAATGGGAAGCTGTCTTGCTTAGTTTCCTCATCACTGGTACACACTATCTGAAACCTACTGTCTGTAGGGAGGAGAGGTTTTTTTTACTCATATTTCAGAAGTTTTTGTTTGTGTTTCCCAGCCTTAAAAGTAGAAATGGTATGATAGAAAAGCCTGTCATGGAGGAAAGCTGCTCATGTCATGGTAACTAGGAAGTAGAGAAGAGAGGAGCAGGAAAGGGAGCTATACACCTTAGGTCATTCCCCAAGTAACATGTCTCTTCAGACCAGATCCTGCCTCATAACAGCAAGACAGTTATGTCACCCCATCAGTCAAACACCTTCCAAAATCCCCATCAATGAGCACACAAGGCTCTTGTGAATATATCTAGATAAAATCCATATCAGAAGACATTGTTAAGTTGTATTTTATCAGTGTAGTGTGATGATCAGACTTGTGCTTCATAAAGTTTGCTGCTGTTGCAGGGTCAATGATCAGTTGTAAGCAGATCAGTGAGGATGCTGCTGAGTGGTCCAAAGGGGAATAAAATAAGGCACTGGCAATGGGGCTTCTAAGAAGGCAATGGACATAGTGGATGTCAGATGTAAAGGTTTTTGTGAGGGGATATGTAGTGAAGTTAAGGATGATTCTTATTCTGTCTGGTTCATGGCTTGAGACTGGCTTGTGTTTGTACCATTCACTAAATTAGAAAACAGGAAATCTAGCTTTGAGAGAATTAAGCCAGGATTTCAGGTTGACCCTTAAATGAATGTTTTATGTGAGAAAGGAGAGACTATCCAAATGAATGTGTGTGCTGGTATGTACCATAAAGATATTTAAAGTCAGTGATATCTGAGTGAACATGTGGCAGTTGTGATTATTGATGGGCAATTCAAACACCAGCTTGTGTCATCTAAAAGAAACTATTAAAATATTCATTATTAGATCTCATATTGGGTCATTTAGTTGTCTCAAAATCTTATTTTGCCATTAAACAGCTGCCTTACACATTTATTCAGATTTCAAATAATACTTTTGTCTGTTACATGCAAATTAAGATGTAAAACTTTTTCACTTCTGATTTAGCTCAGTGATGGAGAAAGCTGGAAAGTGCATTGTCCATAACTAGAGAAACTAGAAAGACTGAAGGTTAGCAAATTTTCTTAAATTCATCACAACACAAATTTCAGAGCAATAAGACAACTGAAAATTTGTAAAGAGACAAGTTCTTGTAGGGAGAAACAGTACCTCAGTATTTGCTTTGTTGAGCCACATGTCACCAAATTTTGTATGAGGAGGTAGGAAAATTAAATTGTGAATGAATTTTTTAAAAAAACCCAGTGCAAACAATCCTGCTAATGTGAAACATCTGGAGACTATAGGCAAAGGATATTGCCATATTCCTAATAAAAGTTTCCCAAGAAACCCCATAAATATCTTAAAATGAAGAATAGCAAAAACACTCCTTGCTGCACTCTGGGAAAATGGAACAAACAACCACTATCACATACACCCAGATCTGCCAGATCTACTTTGCAATTATAAAACAAAAAACTAACCTGCAGGAAGAATTCATCAAAACATTTCTCCTGAGTGCACTGATGCAGTATCATTGCAAGTAGGGAAGGGACCAGACTTCAGTAAAATGCTCAGACCCATCTCCCTATCTCTCCTAAGTAATAAAGATAAAAGAATGAGGGGATATCATGATAATAATTATCACTCTGGGGAACAGCAGAAATAATGAGAAGCAGAGGTAGTACTAGAGGAATATTAACACTGTGGTATCCATAGCAACAACAAAATTTTCTGCTCTGGTAACCAAAGCAACAGTAATAGTCAGTACTGGTAACCATAGCAACAATAGAATTCAACTGTGGTCCCAATCCTGATTGTGTTAACATAAACCTCCACAGTAAAGGCCTAGAAGGAAAGCCTGGCTCATATCCAAGCATAACAAACATTCTGAAACTTAAAGAAAAATACACAATGGCCTTAACATTTTATTATCTGGAAGAGAAGGTGTTGAATTCCATATGAAAATTAAAATGGAAATTTTAGTAAAGCACTAAGGCAAAATACAGTCTCCAAATATAATGAGAGTGTGAATTTCTGTATAACATAGTCATAGAAAGGAATGCCAATCTTTTGCAGCTTTTGAAGGAATTACATCACCTTTCAAAGTGTGGATCAAGAAAAAAAATGGAGAAATCATCTCTTATGTTTATAGGGATGGCTAGGGCACTAAACAGTAAGGCACTACAAAATCTACCAAACCTTTTTATCTTATTACTGTAGCTTGTGTGCTAAATATCCCCCAAAGAGCCATGCACTGAAGGCTTATCCTTTATCAACTTGGTGCCCTTCGGAGGTAATGAAATCTTTAAAAGATGAGGACTAGTGGAAGATTTTTTTTTCTTTTTTAAAAAAATTTTTATTTAAAGGGAAAAAACAGAAAAAGGGTAGAAATATTACAGAATTTCCAAAAAACAATAAGAAATCACTAGTTGATAAATTACATATTGCTCTTTTAGAAATGGTTTTTCAAATTACAAAATTAAAGCACACAAAGTAGACAATCAAGCAGTGAGACTGCAAACAGATCTGTTCAACAATTAAACAAGAACTTAGAAATATGGGAATCAATCTTGCACACTTAAACATACATGCAGTTATATCTTTTATAGCACTTCCTATTTTCTCTTTTTTACAATGGAAATTATACACTTTTAAAAATTTATTTAAAGAGAAGAAAAAAAGAAAAACAGAAGAAGGTGTAGCAACAATACAGAATTTTAAAAGAAAGAAAGAAAAAAGAAAAGAAACCCACTAAGAAATCACTAGTTTATAAACTACAAATTGTCATCTTGGATGTAGTTGTTCAAGTTACAAAGTTAAAGGATACATAGTAGACATTCAAACAGTGAGACTGCAAACAGTTCTGCTAAACTATCCAACAAAGATTCAGCAATATGGTCATCTACTTTACACACTCAAGCATACAAACATGCATATATCCCTTAGAGCATTTTCTTTTCTTTTGTTTTTTTTTAAGTTTTTTTATTTAAAGAAAAAATTTTGAAACAGAAAGAGGGTAGAAACAATAAAAAATCTCAAAAACAAAACAAAAAACCAAAAATAGTAACCAATAAGAAATCACTAGTTGATAATTACATACTTTCCTCTTAGATGCAGATGTTCAAGTTACAAAAGTGAAGCCCACAAAGTGGACATCCAAACAGTGAGACTGCAGTCAATTTTGCTCATCTATCCAACTAAAACTTTAGCAACATGGTTTTTAATCCCACACAATCAAACATACATGCAGTTATATCCTTTAGAATACTCTCTTTTCCTTTTTTTCTTTACAATAATTATAATCCATTCTTGTAAACTACTTAGAAGTTCTACACATGTATAAGTCTCTACACATATACCTAGCCTTTCTGTATTAGAGGGAGAAACAAATCAAAACAAGTCAACAATACAAATCCCTAGAGAAACATGAAATGAAAAGAACATACAAAAACACAACACTAGGTGATCTACGGTAGTCACTATGATGTCTCATGTTATTTTCAATAAAATTGTCTATATCATCAAATATAGTATAAACAGCATCACATTACACTATTAATAAAATCTAAACATTGGAGACATTATAGGACTTCAAAGGTAGTTAACAATCAAACCAGAATGGGTATCCAATTGAATCCTGTCATCTTCAGAGTAGTTGCCCCTACTCTCAGACTCGACACACTCAAGCATATCAGATTCAAATAAAATCAGTCAAGATAAAACAGTGATATAACCAATCTTCTCTGTCTTATCTCTGCCATGCTATTTTTCTGTCATTGTTTGTTTACTTTTCTCCTTCATTCCACTGTTTGCCCCTTTCTTTGAGGCCTTTCTGCCATTATTCCTGGAACCCTGGTGATTTTCTTCTCTCTCTCTAGAATGTCCTTCAGTATTCTTTGCAGGGTTGGATTGGTGGGCACGAATTCCCCAGTTCCTCTTTGTTGTGGAAATATCTTGTCTCTCCATTAATTCTGAGAGACAGTTTTGCAGGGTACATCATTCTGGGTTGGAGGCTATTTTCTTTCAGGGCTTGGAATATTTCACTCCAAGCTCTTCTTGATTTGATGGTTTGCATTGAGAAGTCTGCTGTGATTTTGATAAGTTTTCCTTTATAGGTAACCTGTTTCTTTTCTCTGACCACTTTTTAATATTCTGTCCTTGTGATGGATTTCTGGGAACCTGTTTATTATATGTCTGGGTATAAATCTGTTTTGGTTGTAGCTGGCTGGATTTCTGTATGCCTCATTTATCTGAACTTCACTTCCATTACCTATGTTTGGGAAGTTTTCCTTAATTATTTCTGTGAATAGACTTTTTATTTCATTTGTATTTGTTGCTGCATCTTCATTCACATATTTTATTCTTAGTTTATAAATCCTCTTGTCATCTTCTAGCCTTTGTATCATTGTTTCCTGGTTCCTTGTTATTTTTAAGAGATCCTTCCTCTTGCAATCATAGGTTGTAAATCTATCTTCAAGTTTTGAAAGTTTGTCTTTAGTTTCTGTTAAAAGGTTTTGCCAGGTTTCAATGGAGTTTTTAATTTACTGATAGTCTCTTTGGATCTGTTTCATATATTCTAGATTTTGTTTATATTCTTCATCAAAAACTTCTTTCCTTTCTCTGGGTTTCTCTATTCTTTCATTTGTGTCTCCTTGAGGATTACCCAGGGCTTCTTTTATTAATCTTCTTATATCTTGCTTCACCTGAGTTAGAATTTCAGATTTAAATTCAACAATGAGGTCATGGAGGTATTTCTTTGTTTCCGATGAGGCTGTCTCTGATGTTACAGGTTTCCTGCTCTCAACCTCCTCTGCATTTACCACTGTTGGACTCACTTTCCCTGGTTCTGCAGTTGGGGACCTTTTGCTCTTTCTCTGTCTTGTCATGTTTCCGGCCCCCTTCAGACTGGTGGGTGGTGGAGGTCTCTGGGCCTTTCCTATTGCTTACAGTTTTTCTGCAGTGCACTTGCTAGGGAAGTCGACTAGTGGAAGATTTTAGGTGATATATTGCATGTGGCTCTTTCGTACTCTTTTTCACATCTGAGTCACAAGGGGTTCTCCTCTGGTCCACCATGTACTAAATTTCATGGTGTGCCAACCACTTTGCCATAGGCCCAAAAGTAACAGTGTTGACTCTCCCTAGACTGAAACCTTTAAAATGAACCTTTTCTCTTTTTAAATTTACTTCAGGTATTCAATGTAAGGGAAATTAGCCTAATATAATCATAGAAGGAAATTCCTAATTAACATGCTGCAGAATATCACTGAGGACATTAATTAATACCAATGCAGTTAGAGGAATGAAAATTTTCTAAGAACCAGGTCCATAAACTCACATAGGAAAAATTAAATAAAAACTATTAATTTTTTGTGGAAAATATTCAAGCTAGAGACAGAAAATATTAATGGTTTTATTTTGTTAGTTAAATGAAAGGGGATGAAAGCTCTATCCTTCTAGAAGTGACAGAAACTTTTATAAAGGTCACATCCTTAAGATACAGGTTTATTCCTGTGTATTCTGAGAGTGAGCAGCAGGGAGTCCTAATAAGTTCTTTTTAAAGTAAACTAATCCCATGACAATGAACCTGTTCTCATGATTATAGCATTAAAGCCACATGATTTAACCACCTCTTTACAGGTCACACCACTCAACATTATTACATTGGGGATTTAGCTTTCACACACTAACTTTGGAGAACATATCCAAAATGTAGCAACAATAATACATTTTATTGTGAAAATTGCTGACAGAGTAGATTTTAAATGTTTAATGTCACACATACACAAAAAAAGATAGCACATGAAGCAATATATATTAGTTCAGTTTAGCCATTCCAAAAAGTATACATATTTCAGTAACATTTCAGGACATGTTATATGTTTTTATTTATCCATTTAAAATGAATAATGTTTCTAAAAAGATATGAAATGGAAACAATTTAAGTATCCATCAACCGATAAAGAAAATGTGGTACATATACACAATAGAACAGTATTCCACCACAAAAGGAATGAAATTCTGTCATTTTTAGCAACATGGATGGGACTAGAGAGCATTATGCTGCATGAAAATGAAAACTCTTTTTAAAAAGATTGTATAAATTACAGGTTAGTTGAGCTAGGTCACAGTGAATATATAAAATTCAATCATTCTTACAAACGAGTCAAAAGTTTACATTTTAAATAAAAACAGGGATTACTGTTATATAACATGAAGCAGTTAGGTCTAAATTTAACAATATATCTGTAGGAGAGTTTCTGGGAACATGGAAGAACAGTAAGCAGCAGAGTAAACAGCCTCTCTGAGAGAAACCATCCAGATGCTGGAATATAGATAGCATCATGGGGAAGACAAGAAGGAAGGAAATGGGTCTCCTGGACCCAGGAAGAATCTAAAATGAGAATTGAAGCCCACAGAGAGAGTTAAAAAGAAAAACTTAAAAGAAGAAGACAGTAGCTGGTGGTGCCTTAACCTGGAGCCAGAACCACTGTGAAAGGAGCTGTTGGAACCTGGGGACATGCAGTCATGGTAACTGCTGGCAAGCCCAGAGTCCTCTGCAAAGAGACATGGTGGCAGAGGACTAAATTGGCTAGTGGTGAGTGCAGAAGGCTCAGTATTCTTGTGGGAGAGAGCGATTGACCAGGAGCCATTTTGGAGTTGGGCCAGATAAGCAGGAAGCTCCCTCCAGCAGCTCCTAGTTGGGACCAAACTGGTGGAAATTGCTCACATTGAGCCCAGCCCCCATGCACACTACAGTGGCCATGGAGGGAGGCTCCCTGCTGGTAACCAGCATGGTCCAGAGGTGGCAGCTGGCCCTGCTCCCAGACACACTCTGTGAGCCATCACCAGCTTGAAGGTGGCAGCCAGCCCCATTCCCAAGCACACTCCACCAGCCATGGGTGAGCCAAAGTAGGCTGGGGAAAGCAGCAGACTGCCCTGCACCAGCACACCCAATGGCCACCATCAAACACCCATAGCCAGCACTGGCTACAAGAACTAAGCATTCTCATATCAGAGAAATTATAGCCAGTGCAAGAAGTGCCTGGGACCCCACTGCTCATTTGTCCAGAAGAACCCAGTAACACATCAAAATGAAGAAGCAAAAGGTAGACTCAGGCCTCCAACTCAAGCAGAGCTGGTCCAGGAGATGTAAACATGGAAGAGATCAGGAGTTACACACCTAAAGTTTCTGAAGCAACAGCAACTAAAACAAATAACTCCATGAAGATATAAAAGAACTTAGAACAGAAATACTATCTCAGGTAAAAGGAGAAATGAAAAACATAATAAAAGAATTGCTTAGCACCTCTAAAGAAGACATAGATAAAAAATAGAGGAGCATAAAAAAACAAAAGAACCCTTCAATGAACAATATAAAAAAGATTTAGAATTCATGAAACATATTCAAAGAGATATCCAGGAAAGTAAAAACTCCACTGAAAGCTGGCAAAACTGCTTGAGAGAAACTGAAGATAGGCTATCAAACCTTGAAGATAGGTTTGTGGCTTGCAATCATGAAAAGGAAAGATCTCTTAAAAATAACAACCAGGAAGTACAATTCAATGGCTCCAAGACAACCCAAAGAAACATAACTTAAGAATAATAGGTATGAGTGAAAAATCAGGAGTCAGCACAAATGATGTTAAAAGTCTATTTACAGAAATAATATCAGAAAACTTCTCAAGCATGGAAAAAGGAGTGACATTCAGATAAGCGACGTTGGGCCAGTGATTTAGCTCAGCAGCATAAGTGCCTGCCTTGTAAGCGCTTGGTCATGAGTTTCATCCCTGGGACCCTCCCCCAAAAATCAGATAAGCAAGGCATGTAGAACCCCAGATAGCCATAACCAAAATAAGTCTACACCAAGACATACAATAAAGATCCCAGAAATTCAACATAAGAACAGAATATTAAAAGCAGTTAGAGAAAAGAAACAGATCACCTATAAAAGAAACCCATCAGAATCACAGCAGACTTCTAAACACAAACCATCAAGTCAGGAAGAACTTGGAGTGAAGTGTTTCAAGTCCTGAAAGAAAACAACTTCCAACCCAGATTAATGTACCCTGAAAGACTTTCAAAATTAATGAAAAAACAAGATACTTCCATGACAAAGAACAACCGAAGCAATTCATGACCATGAAACCAACCCTATGAAGAATACTGAAGGACATTTTAGAGAGAGATGAAAAAAGACCTCAGTTCCAGGAACAATGGCAGAGGAGGATCACTGAGTGGGGCAGACAGGGAATGCAGAGAAAAAGTAAGCAATCAATGACAGGAAAATAGAATGGCACAGATGAGGCAGAGTATGTTGGTCATAACCACTAAAATAGATGGCCTCAATTCACTAATAAGAGAAACACAGGCAGAGTGGAACAGGAGACAGGATCCTTCAGTGTGATTTATACAAGAAACACATTTAACTCTAAAGGGGATTCATAGAATGAAAGTCAAAGGAGAGAGAACAATGCTCTATTCAACAGGGAACCAGAAAAAAGTGGCGAGAGCTTGCCCATGAGCTGTAGAGTGGATAAGAAAGACATGGCATCTCTATACAATGGGAAGCTACTCAGTTATAAAGAAGATAACCTCTAGGTTCTTGTAGGTAAATGGATACAACTTGAGATCATGCTCATGGATGAAATGGTTCAGCATCACATGGGTGAATATCATGTTGTCTCCCTAGTATAAAAAAACTAAAGAAATCAGTGGATCCAAATTGCACAATAGATATTGTGAAAATGAAAGGGGAGCAAATGTCTAAAAAGGGAAGGCAGTAGCCATTGTTAATCTATTACCATGCTTTAAAAACCATATGTTTTCCTTGTTTTGCTAGTTTGGTTTTTTTGTTTTGATCTGCCTAATTTTATTATATTATATTTGATGACATGGGCAGCTATTTCAAAGATAGCAAAATGTATTATGGTACACATTTTAGATTTCCTATCTTGTTTTGAAGCCTTGTATTGCTTTCATTGTTTTGTTTTTGTTGATTTTACTCTATTTTGTTGTGTTTGATTGTATCATGTCTGACGGTTTATGCAACTACTTTGAAGATAACAAGATGCATTATGGTAGCCACTGTTGTATTCCTATTGTCTTGTTTTGAAGTACTGTATGCTTCTATTGTTATATTTTTAATGGTTTTATTCTGTACTTTTTTGGCTTTTATTATGCCTGATGATATGGGCAGTTCTTTTTTTATTTTAAAGTGAATAAAACAAAAGAGGACAGATCTAAGCAGGATCAGAACAGAACAATGTAAGCAACACAGCACTTCACAACAAGACAATTGGATATTAACAGTAGCTATCATAATGTATCTTTCTTTGAAATAGTTGAGCTTAGCTTTACAAACAATAATTTCAAACATAACAAAATAGAATAAACAACTCAAGAGAATGGAAGTATTCCAAGACATTCTGAAGCATATAACCAAAGATGAACCATGGCTGCTATATTATCTCATTTTCCATAAAAATTTTGTTTTTACTATTATACATATTAAAGTCCAATAAGACACAACATGATAGAACCAATGGTAATACAAAAACAAAAGCATGGTAGGACTTCAGAGCAAGATGATATTAAATCAACACTGGCTACCATACTGTCTTGTCTTCAAAGTAACTATTCATATGATCACACATATTAAGATCAAACAAAACAGAATTAAACCATTCTAACCAATAAATGAAGACATAAGACATCAAAGCAGTATAATGGTGAACGATGATTTCCATAAAATCTTCTGTACACTTACCATTTCTTACACTAGGGAGACTATATGGTATTTATACATGTGAGTTTGATTTATTTCACTTATGAGTATAGATTCAAGATGCATCCATTAATTCATAAATATCTCAATGTGATCATTCTTTATAGCTGAGTAGTACTCCATTGTATAAAAGTACCATAATGTTTTTATACATTCCTAGGTTTATGGGCATTTAGGTTGTTTCCAAGATCTGGCTATTACAAATTGTGCCGCTATAAACATGGGTGCACATATATCACTGTGGTAAGATGTTTTCACATCTTCTGGGAATATGCCTAAGAGTGGAATAGTTGGGTCAAATGGGACCTCCATCCCCACCTTTTTGAGCAATCTCCAGGTTGACCACCACAGTGGTTGCACCAGTCTACACTCCCACCAACTGTGCAAAAGAGTTCTTTTCCCCACAGCCTCTCCAGCATTTGTTGTTGGTACTTTTGTTAATACTGGCCATTCTTTCTGGATTGAGATGGTATCTCAGCGTGGTTTTAATTTGCATTTCTCTAATGACCAATGATGATGAACATTTTTTCATATATTTATTTGCCATTCGCATTTTTTCATCTCAGAACTGTGTGTTCATCTCGGATGCCCATTTATGGATTGGGTCTTTGAATTTTGGGGGTCTGATTTTTTTTTAATTCTTTATAAGTACTAGACACAAGTCCAGTTTCTGAGGGACAGTTCACTAAGATTTTTCCCCAGTTTGTGGGTTTTCTTTTCACTCTGCTGGAGATTTCTTTCGACATGCAGTAACTCTTTAATATGATGTGATCCAAGTTATGATTCTGGGAAGTATTTCCCATGCAGTTTGGTTCTTGTTGATGAATTCTCTACCTACCCCTATGTCTTCAAGATTTTTACCTACTTGATCTTGCAACAAATTTAGTGTTTCTGTTTTAATATTTAGATGTTTGATCCATTTAGATTTTAGTTTAGTACATGGTGATAGGCATGGGTCTAATTTTAGTTTTTGGCATATGGAGAACCAATTTTTCCAGCACCATTTATTAAAGAGACTATCGTTCTTCCAGTGAACATGCTTGGCCACTTTATCAAAGATAAGGTGGTTGAGTGTGTTCATAGTTGTATCTACTAATGTATTCCATTTATCTTCAGGTCTGTTTTTATTCCAATACCATGATGATTTTATTACAATAGCTTTGTAGTATAACTTCAAGTCAGGGATTGTGATGCCTCCTGCCTTGGCTTTGCTGCTTAGAACTGCCTTTGCTATTCTAGGTCTCTTCTGGTTCCAGATGAATTTTAGGAGTGATTTCTCTATATCTATGAAGTATGCTAGTGGTATTTTCATTGGGATCGCATTGAATGTGTATAACACTTTTGGGAGAATCTCCATTTTTACAATATTTGTTCTTCCTATCCATGAACAAGGAATGTCTTTCCATTTTCTGAGTTTCTCTTCGATTTCTTTTTTCAGGGTATTATAATTTTCCCTGTACAACTCTTTTACATATTTCATTAGATTAATTCTTAAGTATTTCATTTTTTTGGATTCTAGTGTGAAGGGTGTGGCTTCTCTTATTTCTCTTTTGGTGATTTTGTTGTTAGTGTATAAGAATGCTATTGATTTTTGAGTGTTGACTCTTTATCCAGCTGCTTTGCTGAATTTATTGTATCTAGGAGACTTTCAAAGGAGATTTGGGGGTCTTCTATGTAGAGTATCATGTCATCTGCAAATAATAATAATTTAACTTCTTCTTTTCCTATATTTACTCTTTTTGTTTCCCTCTCTTGTCTAATTGCTCTCACTAGTATTTCCAGTACTATATTGAATAGGAGCAGTGATAAGGGACATCCTTATCTTGTGCCTGATTTTAAGGTAAAAGCTTTCAGTTTCTGGCCATTTAATATGACACTGGCTGTTGGTTTGTTGCAGATTGCCTTTATCGTATTGAGGTAAAGACCATCTATTCCAGTTCTCTATAAGCTTCTTATCATGAATGGGTGTTGGATCTTATCAAAAGCTTTTTCTGCATCTATAGAAATGATCATGTGATTCTTGCTTTTGGCTCTATTGATATGGTGGATTACATTTATTGATTTATGTATGTTGAACCATCCCTGCATGCCTGGGATGAATCCTACTTGGTCATGGTGTATAATCTTCTTGATGATTTGCTGCATCCTGTTTGCCACTATTTTATTGAGAATTTTTGCATCTATGTTCATTAGGGTGATTGGCCTGTAGCTCTCTTTTTTAGTTGGGTCTTTCTCAGGTTTTGCTAGTAGAGTGATATTTGCTTCCAGGAATGACTTAGGCAGAATTTCTTCCCTTTCAATTTCATTGAAGAGTTTGAGGAGTGTTGGCATTAAGTCTTCTTTGTATTTCTTGTAGAATTCTGCAGTGAATCTGTCTGGGCCTGGGCTCTTCTTTGTTGGTAGAGACTTGATTTCATTTTCAATTTCATTCATAGAAATTGTGTTATTTAGCAGTTTTACATCTTCTTGATCCAACTTTGGTAGTTCATATGTTTCTAGCAATCTGTCCATTTCTTCTGTGTTTTTGAACCTATGAGAGTAGAGGTGTTCAAAATAGTTGTTGATGATCTTCTGTATTTCCACAGGGTCAGTAGTGATTTCTCCTTTTTCATTCTGTATTGCATGAATTTGAGTCTTTTCTTTCCTTTTATAGATTAGGTTGGCTAGGGGCTTGTCCATTTTATTTATTCTTTCAAAGAACCAACTCTTTGATTCATTGATTCTTTGTATTGTTTTCTTAGTCTCTATTGCATTAATTTCTGCTCTGATTCTTATAATTTTCTCCCTTCTTTTGGCTTTCAGCTTGGCTTGCTCTTCTTTTTCTAGATGTTTCAGGTGTAATATCAGGTTGCTTATTTGTGTTCATTATGTTCTCCTAATGTGGGAACTCAGTGCAATAAATTTTCCTCTGAGGACTGCTTTCATTGCATCCCACAGGTTCTGGTAAGTTGTATTTGTATTTTCATTTGCTTGTAGATATTGTTTAATTTCTTCTTTAATTTCCTCTGTGACTCACTGATTGGTTAAGAGTGTATTATTTAATTTCCATGTGTTTGTGTGGTTTTTGCAGTTACTTTTATCATTAATTTCCAATTTCATGATGCTATGATCTGATAACATGCATAGGATAATTTCAGTTCTTTTGCATTTACTTAAATATGTTCTGTGGGTTAGTATATGGCTCTATTTTAGAGAATGTCCCATGTACTGGTGAGAAGAATGTATATCTTGATGTTGTTGGATGGAACACTCTATATACGTCTATCAAATCCATTTGTTCAAAGGTGTGATTCATTTCTGTTATTTCTTTGCTGATTTTCTGTCTAGTTGATCTATCCCTTTGTGTCAATGGTGTGCTAAAGTCCCCTGTTATAATTGTGTTAGTGCCTATTTGATTTTTTATTTCTGTTAATACTTGCTTTGTGTCATTGGGTGCTCTGGAATTTGGTGCATATATATTTAAGATTGTTATCTCTTCCTCTTGAAGTTTTCCCCTAACTAGTATGTAGTGACCTTCTTTATCTCTTTGGACCATTCTTGGTTTGAAGTTCACATGGTCTGCAAAGAGAATAGCTACCCCAGCTTTTTTTTTTTTTAGTTCCTCTTTCATGGAGTATTGTTTTCCATCCTTTGACTTTCAGTCTATGTGTTTCCTTTTGGGTTAGATTGGGTTTCTTGTAGACAGCATATGGTTGGATGTTGTTTCTTGATCCATTCTGCCAGTGTGTTTCTTTTAATTGGTGAATTGAGGACATTTACATTAATGGTTATAACTGTCATATATTGTTTTATTGTTGACATGTTATCTTTCTGTTGTTGTATCTTAGCTTTCCATTCTGTTTAATTGTCTGTCTTGCTTAGTGGTTTTTTCCTATGTGTATCTAGAATGTCTTTCAGTATTCTTTGTAGGTTTGGTTTGGTGATCATGAAGTTCTTCAGCTGTTCTTTATCATGGAAGTATCTTATTTCTCCATCCATTTTGAAAGACAGTTTTTCAGGGTACATCAGTCTGGGTTGGAAGTCGTTTTCTTTAAGGATCTGAAAAACTTCCCTCCATGCTTTTCTTGACTTCATTGTTTCTGTTGAGAAGTTTGCCATGATTCTGATAGGCTTTCCTTTATAGGTGACTTGTCTCTTCTCTCTAACAGATTTTAATATTCTGTTCTTATGTTGGATTTCTGGGATGGTGATAATTATATGTCTGGGTGTACTTTGTTTTGTTTATGGCTATTTGGAGTTCTATATGCCTCACTAATCCTTATGTCAGTTTCCATATTCATGTTTGGGAAGTTTTCAGCTATTAGTTCTGTAAATAGCCTCTTGATATCATTTGTGTTTTCCCCTTCTTTTTCTTTTATCCCTATTAATCTTATATTGTTTTTCTTTGCATCATCTTGCAGCTGTTGAACTGTTATTTCTTGATTTTTTGTTATTGCTAGAAGATCTTTCCTTTCCTATTTACTAGCTGCAATCTAATCTTTGAGGTCTGAGATTCTATCTTCATTTTCGTTGAGGCGGTTTTTGCAACTTCCATTAGAGTTTTTGATTTCCTGTATATCTCTTTGAATCTGATTAATGCATTCTGTTTGTCTCTTAAACTGTTCATTCAGGGATTCTATCATTTTGCTTTGTTCCTCTAATTGTTTAGCTGTGTCTTTGTTGGATGCATTCAGTATTTCTTTCACTAATTTTATCATTTTTTTTACCTGGGAGAATATTTCCGATTTGAGTTCCCTCATAGCTTCCTGTACTTGCTTCTTTATTTCAGTTGATATAATTACATACATTTCAGGTGTATGTGTAGTATTTTCTTTTATGTACATGGCTCCTATTTCTTGGGATGGGCTGGGGGTTTGAGATTGCATTTTGGTGTTTCATTTTGTCATTTTCCTGTATTTCCATGTTTTCAGCAATTTTCCAAAGCTTTCCCTTGCAGCACCACACAGGCTTCGCTCCCCCTTTGGTTGGTCTGGCTCCCCTGGTTGAATGAACATTTCTGGGCGCAGTCTACTCAAGCCTGTGGAACCTCTGGAGCCTAGTGCAATGACCCAAGGAGGCTGAGCAGGCACCCAGCCACCGGGATCAATGGTCCCAAATCTTTCTGGGTCTGTGCTGGCTTTCTGCAACTCACCTCATGGCACAAGGCACCGGCTTGGCTCCCCCTGCTGCTGGTCTGGTTCCCCTTGTTGATTGAAGGTCACTAGGCCCAGTCCACTGAAGCCCAGGAAACCTCTGGAGCCCAGTCCAGTGATCCAAGGGGGCTGGGTAGGCACCCAGCCGCAGGTATCGATGGTCCCAAACCCTCCCAGGTCTGAGTTGGCATTCTGGATCTCACCTCATGGCTTAGGATGCCGGCTTGGCTCCCCGTTTGGCAGGTCTGGCTTCCCTAGTTGAATGAAGGTTGCTGGGCACAATCCACTCAAGCCCGTGGAACCTCTGAAGCTTAGTCCAATGACCCAAGGGGGCTTGGCAGGCATCCAGCTGCCAGGATCGACGGTCCCAAACCCTTCTGGGTCTGCGTTGGCGTTCTAGAACTCACCTTGTGGTGCGCGACACAGGCTTGGCTCTCTCTTCTGCGGGTCTGGCTGCCCTAGTTGAATGAAGTTCGCTGGGCACAGTCCACTCAAGCCAGCGGAACCTCTGGAACCTAGTCCAATGACTCAAGGGGGCTGGGCAGTCTGGGCAGTTCTTTTAAATATAACAAGAGGCACTATGATAGCTACTATTGATTTCCTTGCATTTTGTTTTGAAGTCATGTACCATGTTCATTGTTTTGTTTTGATTGACTGTTCTTTTTTATTTTGTTTGGTTTTATTTTCATCAAAAGAAAAAACAATATAATTGTAGGATTTGCATGCTGAGAATTCAAAAATTCATTAAAAAAATTTTAAAAATTCTAAACAAATAGAAAAACATGAAATTTGGTGCTCATGGATTAAAGTATCCAATATTGGTAAGACATTAATTATCTCCAATTGAGAAATAGATTCAATGCAACACCAATTGTAGTGTGTTCATTACAGTTAATTAATCATGGTATGTCAAATTGAATGGATTTGCAGAGTACAGTTCTGTATTTGTCTGTGGATAATTGACATGTATGCCAGCAAATGGTAGGGGAAATACCCACCTCAAATGTGTGTTGTGCCAATCAATAAATTTATAGATTGAATCAGATCAAAGGGGAAAGAAGAAGGAAGTTTCCTCATTTTAGAAGAGTCCCAGTTTTTGCTATTGCCTTTGGACAATTGTCTTTCCCCAGTTTGCAGCACAAATTCACACTGACAATTCTAAAATGAGCCCCCAAGATTACATCTAGTACTGGTACTGCTTCCTTGATTCCTCTTGTTCAGTAGCTTCCATTTTCTTAGGCTTAGCTACTGGATCCATGGCTCTCCAGCATGCAGATGGCTATTATGGATTTTTACACCTCTGATCCTGCACACAACCTCTGATTCTGTAAACCTACCTAATAATACCCTCGCCTAATTAAATATCTATTTTCTATTGATTCTGTTCTGCTAGAGAAACTTAACTCACACATAGATCCAGAAAGTCTTTTCTTTTACCTAGATACTGACAAGCTGATTATGACATTTATATGAAAAGAAAACAACTTGTGTATGGAAAAGTCCTACTAAGAATGTAATGGTGGAGAATTGACATTGCCCAAGCCAAAGCTTACTCCACATCTATAGTAATTATCAAAGGTGAAAGGTACATAGATCCATCAAAGGTGGAACAGAAAAGAGAGCCTAGAAATAGGGTTATGCAAATATTGTGAAATGATTTTTTAAAATTTTATTTTATTAGCATACATTTGCATTACACGGAGTTTACAATAATCTTGGGGAGCAACTACATGTAATAACACAGCTTGATTGTTTAAAATTCCCCTTCTCCTCCCAACCCAACTCCTTCCCTCTTTCACTAGATCCCCTTTTCCTATTTTCATTATTGTTATTATTTTTAGTTTATGTTACAACATATAATGTTTATATTCATTGAGGTGTCAACTGATTTTTCACAATGTGCAAAGATCATTCAATGGAGAAAGAACAATCTTTACAGCAAGTGTCATTAGAAAATTTGGATGTCCAAATGCAAAAACAAATTAACTTTAATCCATATTTAGCAACTGTGGCAGTAAGTTGACTAATTGTCAACTTGAATGGGAATGCCCAACCTATTAGAGTCAGCATGGTCACTGGAACATATGAAAAGGAAAACAGGAGGGATGGATTTCATGCTGATCTTTTCTAGAAAAGCTTCATAGCAGCTGCTTTTCTTTTATTTAATTTTTAAAATTTTTTTATTTTAAAGAGAATAAAACCAATCAAAACAAAACAGAACAAAGCCAATAAAAATAAACCAGTGTAAGTTACACAGGACTTCAAAATAATAAGAAATCAACAATGGTTACCATAGTGCCTTCTGCTGTCTTAAGATAGATACCTCCAGACGTAGTAAAACTCCAGACATAGTAAAACTCAAATAGAACAGAACAGAATAGAACCAATAAAAACAAAACAATGAATGCAATAAAGGACTTCAAGACAAGATAATAGTAAATCCATAATTGCTGTCATAATATATCTTATCTTTGAAATAGCTGCCCATACCCTCAGATAGAACAAAATCAAACAAAACAAAATAAAACGGAGCAAAATACAACCCAACAAAACAATGAAAATGATACAGTATTTCAAAACAAGACACTAGGGAATCAACAATGGCCCCCACCCCCAGGAGATCCATCATAGATGCCACACTGCCTATTGCCATCCGCTGAATAGATGATCAGACCACCAGCTTTAGATCTACAAAGTCGGTGAAACACTGAACATTACATGGGCTAAATTGTATTCCACCTCAATAGCCATCATTGCAGCCTGTGTTTCTCTGGATCAGTCAGTCATTTATGTCAGGAGAGTGGGAAGTTGACTTTTCTTATTTCCCAGCCTGTGCACTGGAAGAGGCTTGCATCTGACTCTCCCCCCAGCAGCTTGTTCATGGTGCTAATTAACTGGGAGGGCTTGCTTCTTGGTGACTTCTTGTTCTCTTCTGCAGCTGCTTTTCTTCAGGAAAATTTTGATGGTTTTCCTTTGAAGGAGTGTTGGCTGAATTTTTTTCCTTAAGGGATGCTTCAATCCTTGTCTTCATTTTGGACATCATATCTTGCTTTCCAGTGAAGATCTCTTAGCCCTCTGGCTCAGATCCTTCAGCATTTTGGCACAACACTTCAGATTTCATCACTGGCCTTTGAGCCTTTCCAGCACAGATCCTTAAGCCTCTTGATAAGGACTTTCACAAGACATTTCCATGGGTTCCAAGCCCTTGACTCAATTCTTTGGGTATCTCGAGTGCAAAGAGATACGTTATACTCTTGTACATCTTACTTTAGTAAGCCTTGTTTAATACAGTGCCACATACAAAAAATATAGTAAAAATTAACTGTGGACCTCCATGTCTGCTCTAAAACCAATAAACTTATGAAGGAGTTACTGGAATTAAATCTTCGTGGCTCTGAGCTAGGGCAGCAATGATTTGTTGGTGATAGTAGCAAAACAAGGAAAACATACTAAACACTTGAAATTATTCAAAAATAAGAATCTTTGCTCTTCCAAAGACACCTTTAAAAGAGTGAAATGACAAGCCACATATTAGTATAAAATATTTTAGATCCTATATCTGACAATGGACTTATATCCAGAAATCACAAAGAGCACTTAAATTCACCATTAAGATACCAAATCACCCAATGAAAAACTGGACAAAAAATTGGAATAGGCACCTTAACAAAGAAGATACATGAATGGAAAAAAGTCTGTACATAGATTTTCAATATGAAGAATGAAAATATAAAATACCACTACATTTGTATTAGAATGGCCAAAATAACATAGTGGTGACATATTAACTGTATACTCTACTATTAATTTATTACATGAGTCTGTATTGGAAATTCTGAAACTACATTATTATAAAGTATATTCAAATATCTCATTGTCAAAGAATGATGTTACAAATATTGCCTAAGTGAAATAAATTCTGTGCTTTATACTCAGAGATACTGATATGAATTGAGACAGACATTTTGTGTGCCTCATTTTTTTGGAAAATAATCTCTCTCTTAAAGAGTTTTTGTTGAGGGGGAGACAGAAAGAGAAGAGACATAAGGGGAATCAGGATGGGGTAGGAGGCAAAGGTTGTGAGGTGGGGCAAGGTGGGGTGAGGACAGACACAGTAGTAATGTGCTTAACCCATGGCCAGAATTTGGATTTTAAATGTCATTTTCCTGGCTCCACCACACTCCATCATGGGACCCAGCAACTGGTCCAGAAAGAATTGAGGTGACTGACTCCTGTACTCTACATCCTTTGGACAAGGCAAACAGGGGAAGGCCAGCCACACAGTAGGACTATGACTAGGGTGCACACGATGGAAAAGTGGGAATAATGGGGTAGAAAAGCCTGAAGCAACAACAGAAGTGAAAAAAGAGGTAAATTAGGTGAACCAGCCTCATGCTTGGGGACAAAGACTCAGAATAGAGGAATACAGGTGGGACTGCTCCTTTTCTTTTCTTTTTACTTTTTATCTTTCTTTTTTTCTTTCCCTTTGCCTTATCCATTTTTTCTCTTCTCTAAATATTTGGGGAGAATGTCAAACATACAAAACAAATCCCATCCCCCAAACTCAGAAACCAAGTTCAGATAATCCCTTTCTTACCCCTTCATCCTTTCTTTTCTGCCCTCTTCTCTATTTTGCCAAAGCTTGCATGTTCATACTTGAACCTCCAAGTTTGCTTCTACTTTCTTTTCAGGTATCTTTGTTTTACACACTATTTTCTAAATTTCCCCACACAGGGTAAAACCACTCTACCAGGGTGAAACCATTTTCATACAAGCTCCTAATTTACATAAGATTGAAAACACAAAAGAAATGGACAGATTCCTAGATAGGTATAAATAACCATATCTGAATCAAGAATACATAAAAATTATAAATAACCCAATATCACTTAATAAAACTGAAAATATACTTAAACTTACCAAAAAAGCTCAGGTCCTCATGGTTTCACTGCTGAACTCTACAAGAAATTTAGAGAAGATGTAATTCCAATACTCCTCAAGCTCTTTAATCAAATCGAAAGGGAAGTAATACTAACTCGTTACTGGAGGCAAGAATTACCCTGATACCAGAAACAGAGAAATACCTAGAGAAAAAAGAGAACTATAAGCCAGTCTCCCCAATGAAAACAGATGCAAAAATCCTCAAAAAGATACTAACAAACAGAATGCAACAAAGCATCACCAAGATTATACACTGTGACCAAGTTGAATTCATCCCAGGAATGCAAGGATGCTTCAACAAACACAAATAATAAATATACACACCATATAAACAGAGCCAAAGACAAAAACCTTGTGATCATCTCAATAAAGACACGAAAACTTTTGATAAAATCCAACACTAATTTATGATAAAAAAACTTACAGAAAATCAGAATAGACGATCTTTACCTCCATCTGATAAAAGCCACCTATGACAAACCAACAGCCAACTTCATATTAAATGGATGAAAACAAAAATTTTTTCACTCTAAAATCAGAAAAAAGACAAGGATGTGCACTATTACCACTCCTGGTTTGATATTCATGAATTCCTTCTGTTCTTCTTTGTTACAGAATTATCTTGTTTCTCCATTAATTTTGAAAGTTTTGCAGGGTATGTCAATAAGCATTGGAAATTGTTTTCTTTTCCACTCCAAGCTCTTCTTGACTTGATGGTTTGTGTTGAGAAGTCTGTTGTGATTCTTCGGGACTATCCTTTATAGTGTAGGTAATCTGTTTCTCTTTTCTAACAGCTTTCAGCATTCTGTTCTTGTGCTGAATTTCTGGGATCTTGATTATTATGTCTGGGTGTAGATTGATTTGGTTATGGATTGTTGGAGTTCTATATGCTTTTGCTTATCTGTATGCCAGGTCATTTTTCCTATTTGGGAAGTTTTCTGCTATTAATTCTGTATATAGTCTTTATATCATTTATATTGTTCCCGCCCCCCACCACTTCTTCACTGACACCTATCACACTTAAATTATTTTTCTTTGTGTCATCTTGAAGCCATTTAATTGTTATTTCCTGGTTCATTGTTATTTTTAAGAGATAATTTCTTTCATGATCACTTGCTGAAATTCTATTTTCAAGGTCTGAAAATATATCTTCAGTTTCTTTTGCCAACTTTCAGTGGAGTTTTTAATTTACTGGATATCTCTTTGAATCTGTTTCACACATTGTAATTCCTTCCTATATTGTTTATTCAAGGTTTCCCTCATTTTCCTATGCTACTCTTTTATTGATGTCTTCTTTATATATGCTCAGTAATTCTTTATGTTTGTGATTTCTTCTTTTACCTGAGATATTATTTCTGATCTGATTATTTTAAAGCCTCATACAGTTTGTTCTTTACTTTAGTTGCTACCCTTTCAGAGACTTCAGGTATGCAACTTCCCTTTTTCCTCCATGCCTATATCACCCACATTTGTTTTGTGTGGGCTGGAAGTGTGAGACTGCCCTTTGTTCCTTCATCTTGACATTCTCCTAAGTTCCTCCCTACAAGCTAGTTGTGTCATCCCAGGTGCTTCCCATGTTGGCTACCCCTCCATGATGAAAGGGCATGGGCCAGGACCCAGAGTTCCAGGGAGGCAGTGAGGCATAAGGAAGGCTCCTTGGGACTCATGCAGCTAAATTGAGGGTTCCCCAATCACCATGGTTGCATGGTGTCTGGGTTGCTGCTTCTCTCAGCCTGGGAGGCTATACCAGAACTCCCCCAATGGTGGCATGTACACAGTGCATGTTTTTCTGATTCTCCTGGCCTGCATTGGCTGCCCACAGGAAGCTAACATCTCCAATTTTGGCCTGTGGGTGCACAGGGTGTATCTGGCCATTTCCCCCTGCATGGCCTGATTACCTGCTAAGACTTAGTGCCATCAAGAAGAAAACATCACTCAGCCAACCTCATAAACTTGCATCATTTGGAGGCAGAAGAAGAAGGAGGGCAAGTTCAAGCATAGCCTGGGCAACTTACTGACTTAGGGAGGCCCTCATTCACAGTGAGCAGAATACAGATCTGGTACTCCTTCAGTAGCATGGTCCATCTGGCTGCAGAGCCCAGGGGTGGGAAGCAGAGAGTGGGGCACCCCACATCAATGTGGCTGCTGCCCAGACATAGGGAAGAGCTCTTGAGCTGGCATGTGTAGCAGATTGGGAACTTCACTCAGTTCCTGGCTTCCTCTGGTTCACCCGGGAACATTTCAGAGTTAGGGTCTGGTGGGGGGCGCTTTCTGCCTCATTCTTCAACAAGGTTGGTCCTCCTGGAATATGGTGTTGAAAAGTCAGGGAGTGAAGAGGGCACCTGTTGGAGATTGCTTGGCTCAGATCCGCCACAAGCTCAGGACATGCCTGGAAGCAGGAGAGAAAGGGAAAGAGAGAGCACAAATTAAAAGAAATGCACAAAAATCGCCTGTACAATATGCCTCTCAGGGTCAGGCTGAACCAAGCAACCCCCTTCCCTCTTGCTAGTCTGCCAAGTACTAATTCCACCAGGAATATATCACAGTCTCAGCCATAGATATCAACTTTCCAGACAGGCTCAATTGGCTCCTCTCCCTGAGGAAGTAAACAGATTTCCTCCTCTTTTTAGGGTCAGTCTCCAAGTGCTTCCAGGCTGGACTGGGAGAGAAAAGGGAAGAGCAAGAACCACTGCCACTGCTTAACTGTACAAGATGGAGCCCTGGAGCCTCCAACCTTGGCTGGTGGCTGCCAGGGGTGGTAAGAGGAAGCTGAGACAGACATCCCCTCCTCCAATCCCCTCAGCTCTGTAAATGCCATGCACACCTATGAGTTTGCAGTCATCTTGTCAGGCCAAGAAGTTGTGCTGAGCTACTGTGAGCCTGGGCCTGGCTTAGTGTGTGTTTTTTTTTTTTTAAAAGGAACTCCTTACAAACTTCAGATTACAATTGGAGAAAATATACAGTGCAATTCCCAACAACCAGATTGTTAATCCTGTGCCACTTGGGTAAAAGGTAGATGGCTTCAGAGAGAGCCACCAAAATAACCTTGAAAACACTTCAAGGTTCCTAATGTTACCCACCCACAATGACAATAAGAGACAGACATGAAAGAGAGTTGTGCAGAAGAAAATAGCTAAACATAGACCTCTTTGAAAAATATCCTGGGAGCACCATGGCAAATTTTTAGAAAAGACATGTTATGGGTGTGTATAATGGCCACACTTACTTGTTAGGAGTATTTATATTTATGAATTATTAATTTTAATTTTATGAGTTTTATTATATTAAACAAGGTGTAGTTTATAGCACAACAAAATATCAATAAAATAAAGCACTAACTTTTAATAGTAATGAGTGTGTAGAACAAACATTTTGACCATCTACAGGCTACCTGCTTACAAGATATAAAAAAATAACAACAGAAATGAAGGCAGAATTCACAACACAAACCCTCATGTCAAAAAGAGCTTGGAGTGAAGCATTTCAAATCCTGAAGGAAATAATTTCCAACCCAGATTGATGTACCCTGAAAAACTATCTTTCACAATTAATGAAGAAACAAGATACTCCCATGACAAACAAGAATGAAGGAATTCGTGACCACCAGTCCAATCCTACAAAGAGAACTGAATAATACTCTAAAGAGAGATAAAGATGACCACAGTTCCAGGAACAGCAGCAGAGAGGGATTGTGAAGCAGGGCAGGCAATTGAACTGAAGGCAAAGGCAGGGGACAACAGCAGGAGACTAGCATGACAGAGACAAGCCAGTGCATGCCGGTTGTAATCATTAATGTAGATGGCCTCAATTCACCAATAAAAAGAAACACAGGCAGAGTAGATCAAGAAATAAGATCCATCAATATGCGCTATGCAAGAAACACATTTAACTCAAAAGGAAATTCACAGAGTCAAAGGGGAGAAAACAGTGCTTCATGTGACAGGGAACCAGAAAAACCAGGGGTAGCTTGCGCATCATCCATAGAATGGATAATAAAGATATGGTATTTTTATACAATGGAAAGCTACTCAGCTATAGAGAGAGATAACCTTGAAGCTCTTGTAGGTAAATGGATGCAACTTGAGATCATGCTCAATGGTGAAATAGTTTGGACTCACAAAACATCGTATTGTGTCTCTAGTATAAAAAACTAAAGGAGTTAGTGTGATCTAAAATGTACAATAGATATTGTGAATGTGAAAGTGAAAGAAATGGCTTAAAGGGAAGGAACAATTGCAAAAGGGAAATGAGAAAAGAAAGAATAGAAACGATTTTATATATATATATGTGTGTGTGTGCGCGCGCGTGTGTGTGCGTGAATGTATAATTATACTACTAATCTCTGTTGGCTCAACAAAAGGAATGACTTGTGCTTTCATTGTTTGATCATTTTTCAGGAATGTATCTTGTAATTGGAACAACTACTTTGAAGACAACAATGGGCAGCATATTAACCATTGTAAATCTCCAATTATTCTGTTTTGAAATTCTGTATCTTTGTCTCTGTTTTCTTCTCCTCCTTCTCCTTCTCCCTCTCCCTCACCCACACCCTTGCCCTCGCCCTCGCTCTCACCCTTCTTCCTCCTCTTTCTCCTCCTCCTCCTCTTCCTCGTCCTCCTCCTCTTTTTCCTCCCTCAAGTAAAAACAAGCTTGGAGTGAGGTCTTTTAAACCGTGAAAGAAAACAACTTTCAACCCAGACTGATGTAACTAGCAAAGCTTTCACTCAAATTTAATGGAGAAACAAGATACTTCCATGACAAAGAATAATTGAATAAATTCACATCCATCAAACCAACTGCTTTTCTTTTGATTTCATTGAATAGTTTAAGGAATATTGGCATCCAATCTTTTCTAAATTTATTTTAAAATTCAGCTGTGAATCCATCGGGACCTGGGCTTTTCTTTGTTGATAAGTTTTTAATTACGTTTTCAATTTTAATATCTGATATTGGGTTGTTCAAAATTGCTATATCTTCTTGGTTGAGCTTTGGTAGTTCATATGTTTCTAGAAATCTGTCCATTTCCTCTGTGTTTTCCACTCTATGTGAGTAGAGATTTTCAGAGTAGGTATTCATGATCTTTTGAATTTCCATGGGATCTGTAGTAATTTCCCCTTTTCAGTTCTTATTGAGTGAATTTGGGTTTTTTCTTTCTTTTTCTTTATAAGGTTAGCTAGAGGTTTGTCAATTTTGTTTATTTTCTCAAAAAACAGCTTTTTGATTAATTAATTTTTCATACTTTTTAAGTTTCTATTGCATTGATTTCTGCTCTAATCTTTACAATTTCTTCTCTTTTATGAGCTTTGGGTTTAGCTTGCTCTTCTTTTTCTAGAAGCTTGAGATGAAGCATTAGGTTGTTTATTTGAGCTCATTCTGTTTTCATGTTATGACAATTTATTGCTGTATATTTTCCTCTGAAGACACCTTTCACTGCATCCCACAGATTACAGTATGTTGTTTCCATATTTTCATTGAATTTTAGGTATTGCTTTATTTCTTCTTTAATTTCCTCTGTATCCCACTGGTTGTTCAAAAGTTTGTTGTTTAATTTGCATGTATTTATGCAGGTTTTGTAATTTCTTTTGCCATTAATTTCCAATTTCAGTGCACTATGGTCAAATATTATGCATGGAATAATTTACCTTTGCATTTAGTGAAGAATGTTTTATGGGATAATATATGGTCTATTTTGGAGAATGTCCCATGCACTGCTGAGAAGATTGTATATTCTGATGTGGTTGGGTGGAACACTCTGTAAACATCTATTAAGTCCAATTGTTATTTCTTTGCTTTTTGTCTAGTTGATCTATCTCTTTGTGACAATGGGCTGTTAAATCTCCTGTTATAATTGTGTTCTTGTGTATTTGGTTTTTCATGTCGATTAGTGTCTGTCTTACATAGTTGGGTGCTCCTGCATTTTGTGCATATAAAAATGGGCATCTGAGATGAACACACAGTTCTCAAATGAAGATATACAAATGGCAAATAAATACACGAAGAAATTTTCACCATCACTGGTCATTTGAGAAATGCAAATTAAAACAGCATTGAGATTTCATCACACTCTGGAAAGAGCAGCTGCCATCAAGTAATCAACTGATAACAAATGTTGGCGAGGCTGTGGGGAAAAAGGAACACTGCTCCACTCTTGTTGGGAATGTAGACTGATGTAACCACTATGGAAATCCATATGGAGAATTCTCAGAAGACTAGGATTGGAAGCTCCATTCAATCCAGCTATTCCCTTGTTAGGTATTTTCCCAGAAAAATTGAAAAGCTCATGTCATGGTGTTACATGTACACCCTTGTTCATAGCAGCACAATTTGTGATAGCTAAATTTTGGAAACAACTACAATGCCCATAAACCACAGAGTGGATGAAAAAAATGTGCTATTTTTATACAACGGAATACTACTCAACTATAAAAAATGATGATCTTGAGGCTTTATCAGTAAATGGAGACAATTTTAGAATATCTTCATTAGTCAGTTAAACAAGACTCACATTAGTAAATATCATATTGTCTCTCTAGTGTGAAAAATAAGAATGGACAGAATAATGGTATCCAAAAAGTATAATAGATATAAAAATATAGTAGATATAATAACTATTGTAAAAGTGAAAGGCAAGGAAAGTGCTTTAAAGGATATAACGGTATGTATAGTGTGTAAATAGATGACCATATTATTGAGCTTTCATTAGATTATTGAAGAGTTTGTACTGTCAATGTTTGAGTGTCTAGTTTGTGCTTTGACTTTGTAACTTTAATATCTGTTGTTAAGTTAACAATAGGTAATGTATCAACTAGCGATTTTATGATGTTAATTTTTTTAACTCTATTCTACTTTTCTTCTTGTTTTTTCTATTTTGTCTTCTTAAATTTTTCTTTTCTTTCTCTCTTAAAATAAAAATAATTTTAAAAAAAGATTTTTCTGGTTTGTTGGAATATGATTTTTCATGGTAGTTACTACTTTCTGAATTTTGACAGTGTCCATGATGATTTAAACATTTTTTATCTCTAATTGTATTGCTGTGAGTCTTTTCAATCTTTCTCTTGGTAACTATGGGTAAAGTTTGTCTATTTTGTTTATTTTTTTCAAAGAATCAACTCTTCATTTCATTGATTCTTTAGTCTCAATTTCAATGATTTCTGCTCTAATCTTTATGATTTACCTCCTTAATTTCAATTTGGGCTTGGATTGTTGTTGTTTTCCAAGAATTTTAAGATTCCTCATTACCTTATTTCTTTGAGCTCTCCTGTTTTCCTAATGTGAGCACTGATTGCAATAAACTTCCCTGATAGGACTGTTTTGTGTCCTATAGGTTCCGGTGTATTCTACAGGCACTGTTACTCACAGAAATTATTTAACTTCTGTGATTCACTGAATGTTCAGGAATGAGTTACTGAGTTTCCAAGTACCTCTACTTTTTTGTGGTTTCTTTTGTGTTGATTTCTTTCCTTTTTAAAAAATGTCTTTCTTTTCTTTTACTTTCTTTCTTTTCTTTTACTTTTTTTCTTTTCTTTTCTTTTGTCTTTTTTGAGGCAGGGTTTCACTATATGGCTCAGGTTGGCCTTGAACTCACTTTGTAGCCCAGGCTGGCTTCAAACTCATGTTGATCCTCCTGCCTCAGCCTCCTAAGTGCTGGGATTGCAGGAATTCCTCACTGCACCCAGCTTGATTTCTAATTTTATTTCATGGTCATCTGATAGTAAACATGCAGTGATTTTGATTTTTTTAAATATTTAAGCAGACTTTATGAATCTATTTTGGAGAAAGCATTGTGTTGTGCAGAAAATAATATATACTCTGATATAGTGGGATAGAATACTCTGTAGATATCTGTTAAGTTCATGTTGTCAAGTGTGCAGCTCAGTTCTGATATTTCTTTATTGATTTTTTGTTTACTGGAACTCTTTGGGAAAGTGGGCTATTAATATCTCCCACTATGAAATTGTATTAGTATTTATCTGAAATTTTTGTTCAGCAGTATTTGTTTTATGAAGATAGATGCTCCAGTATTTTGCCCATATTTATAAGCATTATCTCTTCTTGTTGGATTGTTTCTTTAACTACTGACTTTCTTTGTCCCTTCTGATCAGTTTTAGCTTGAAATTTACATTGTCTGAGATTAAAATTGCTGCCCTTGACCTTTCCTATCAATTGTTGTTTGTCCATTGACATTACTTGGTGTTTTCATTCTCACTGAGTTTTTGGCTTAATTGCTGTTATTGTTTCTGTCTTGGCTATTCTTGAGTATTTTCTGGAAGGCTGGTTCTATAGTCTTGATTATCTCTTGAAATGGTCTTTCTCATGAAATGTCCTTATTTCTCCATTTATTTTGAAGAAATGTTTGGCTGGGTATGCAAATCTGGGTTGGAAGTTGCTTCTAAGACTTGAAATACTTCTCTATGAGTGCTTTTGCTTTAAGGTTTATGTTGAGTCTGCTGTAATTCTAATGGGTCTACCTGTGTTTGTGACTCTTTGTTTTTCTCTGACTGCTTTTAAAATTCTGGTTTTTGTTCGACATGTGATAATTTAATTATGCTATGTCTTGGCGAGCTACTTTTTTCTTCATAGTTTTTTTGAGCTTCGGATTTGTTTTACTTGTTTGTTGAGTTATTTTTTGCTATTTGAGAATTTTCCTCTACATTTAAAAAAATATATTAATGTTTCCATCCGTGTTATCTTCTTGGTTTTCTCTAACTCCAATTAGCCTTTTGTTTGGCTTCCTGGTGTTGCTTAATAGCTGCTGGATTTTTTTTCCTGGTCTCTTATTTTTGGGGGACTTCTCTAAGTACTTTATCATGATTTGCTATTTTCCTCAATCTTATACACTCTGTCTTCCTATTGGTCATTTCTGCCACTTGTGGTTTCTATATGGTTTTTTATTTCTGATATTTTTGTCTGATACTTCTTTGTAGATTCTATATTTTTGGTGAAATTGTCATTTATGTTTTGAATCATTTTGGTCACCTCTTGCAATTTTTTATTTGTTTCCCCAATATCCACATTTTGAGTGATAATTTGAAGAATTTTGGATTACAGCCTCTTTGAACAAACCAAGTTTGTCCATCTCTACTTTAAACTTTTCATAAAGCTCTGCTACCTGGTATTTGCTTTTCTATCTAGTTGCAGCCCTTGATCTGCCTTTGGAGAGTCAAGAGGTCTTGGATTTTTTGTTGCCTTGCTTTTCCAGGATCTCACATGTATATTTCCTTTTAGTGCTACAGATTGAGGTCTGGTAGGTTGGGGAGATCTTGTAGGTTACCTGGCGATTTTTAGTAAGATACTGTCTACCCATGGTGTATTTTCAGCCATATATGTCCAAAGAGAAAACATATCCCTTCTATCATTTAATTTAAGTGATTTGTTCTCTGTCCCTATGCTTCTTCTAGAATGAATTTCTTTTGCTTAGAACAGCATCAACAGATCTGAACATACATCACATAAGATAGACCTTGCATTTACACATTCACCCTTATCAATATTCTATGCAGTCTAAAATCAATTATTCTTATCAGTCATACTGCAATGTGGCAGGAGAAGTGGAGGGAAAAAAATCCAGAATGAATGAAAGAGGAGTATAAGTCAGTAGGCAGAGAGGCAGGCAGGGAATAATAGTGATGGGTGAGAAAAAAGATACTTATAAAGGGTCAGACTCAATTGGAGTGCTATTAGTTGAGTTGAAGTGTTAGCATTGAGATTTTCAAAAAGATATTTGTGGGGGCATGGATGAGACATATTAGAGGGAAGGTAGTATTTTTTGATTGAGGATGGCTATGTAGCTGTCAGACCTGTGATAAGTTTATGTACCTATAATGTCAAAAAGAGGTATTGGAGGATGTGGGGCCATGTCCTCCAATGGAAAAGCAAAAGGAATAGTATGGAGAGAATAGAGGGTTAATGTAGCTTAAGATATACATGCTTGAGAAAAAGCAGAATCTGACACATTAAAACTTTGAAGGAAGTTTAAATAGTGGGAAAAAGAAATGAGAAATAAAGCCATACTATTAATATGGGAGATTAAGGTGGAAACACTAAATAGGGAGATGGAAAGAGGGAGAGGACATTGACACCAACTAAATTGAAGCAAATAGAAGAAAAGATAGATAAAAATTAAAAGCATATAAACAAAAATCCCATAAAAACACAAAACAAAAACAAAACAAAACATGCACAACCCAGGAGATATCCAATGGAAACTCAGTTTAAATACTCTAACAAGAAAATGTAAATGTGATTAACATGTAACCACTTCGCCAAAAAGCCCTGGTGTTCACATAATTATCTTCTTTCATTGATTGTGGTGTGATTGTATGCACCAATATCACCTCCCTGCTCTTTTTCCTGGAATTCTGAAGCTAACCCAGTCTCAGGATTTTATTCTGCTGGCTTATAGGCATGTAGGCACAGTCACAAAATGACCCAGTTGGAGTTAGCAATCTTTCCTGCTCCTCTCCCAGGTGTGATGGTGAAATTCACAGGTTCACTGGCAAGTAAGGAACCACTGAGTAGGGGGGCACGCTCATGCACACACTAGTGAAAACTTTCTCAGGCACCTGTCATTGCTTTCTTGCAATGGGTGGAGATTCTTCTGGAGAGGTAGTGACTGGTACAGAACCATTTGGCTCTTCATTCTCAGGTAGGAGTCCACAAATTCTTTGAGTCATGTGTACCCATGGAAGTCCACAGTCCCTGTCATTCTTCCCAGGATGTGAGTGGGGCTCCCTCGATGAGCACTGGTACAAGAGACATCAGTGGCTGAAATTCCTTCTTAACCACTATGCCGAAAAGGCTGAGTCTGTACAATTCCCTTCTTGTCTTCATTGCAGTCTAGTGAGTAACTGTGTTATCCACAGATGGGTGTATGCTCTGGTAATTGTGGTGATCCACTGATGTGCAAGGAAGTAGGAGCAAGTCCTACTCTGCTTGTGCACATTCAGGACTCATGTGTGTAGTTCTGATGCACTGCTTATGGCTCAGATGACCTAGGGACTTGCAGAACCTGGTGATGTGGGTGTGTGTGCCTGTGAATTGGGGTTTAGGATCTGGGAAAGCAGTGCCTTTAGGGGAGCATTAGGGCTTAGAGCATGCATGCCAGTGAATCAGCTGGTAATCTGCGCAGGCAGTGCTCCTGGGCTGTGTTTGCTCAGCCTTTCATCTGTGTATCCTCTCTCTGGTCTGAATCTATTAGGAAGAGGGGCTCTCAACAGATGGTCCTGCAGCTTGCATCAGGGTAAAGAATACAGGAATGGAGTTATCTCCAGTGTTGGGAGGGGAGTTATGTGCGGTAGGGGCAGTGAACACAGAATTTGTCCCAGGAATCTGGACTCTGTAGCAATAAGCTGGGTCTTTTAACTTTTTGCATTGGTCTCAAAATAGTTGCTTCTTGGAGGAATGGGAATGGGGTGGGTATACCTACCACAGCAGTGCCACCTCCATTTTTCAGTTGTCTGTTTCTTTGAATATATATATATATATATATATATATATATATATATATATATGTGTGTGTGTGTGTGTGTGTGTGTGTGTGTATAATTTCTTATCAATTTTCTGTTTGAGTGTGAAATCCCCTCCCATCCTCAAAATACCTTCTTTTTCAGTGGATCCTTTCTGAGATTTTCAGGTGCACCTCCTTCAGGCAGTCAACCTTTAAAAATAATGAAATTCTAACAAATACATACTATAGCCTGAATGAACTTTGAGTACATTATAGTAAATGAAATAAACGACACAGCAAGATGGTATTATATAATGCCACTTAGAGGAGGTACTTCAAGTACCTAAACTCATAGCAAAAGTAAAATGTTGTGTTTGCCAGATATTAAGAAGAAAAAAATGTGGAGTTATAACATTTCCAGAATTGCTGTATAATTAATTAAGTCTCCTCTGAGACTCAAGGGAACTCTTATCTGTGAGACCCTGTAAAAATCAAAGAGAAAATTAAACCCTGCCAACACACAATGGCACAGAGTAAGCATTCCCTTTCCAAATGGAGGACTAGAGGGATAGAAAGGAATGGGGCCAATGAAGCAAAGCGAAATGAAGCAAAGTGGACATTAAATCCTATAGCTCCAGTCCCAGCACCGAAGGCAAAGATGTAAACTCCAATGGCTTGGATGATCCTGCATCATTGCTGGTAGCAGCCTTCATGGCTTCTCTTGAGGTGGCTTTGCTCACTGCCTGTGACTCACTGCCTGTGCATGTGAGCAGATGTTCTATATTATTGTCATCTCTAAACTCCTAGGGTCTTCACTGTACTTTGGTTTCTGTTTCATGGTTTCATGCACTGTCCCCTCAGGGGCTTACTTTTCCTCTGAAATTTGGTTGGAAGCCTCCTTGACCCTACAACTCTTGAATTTTGTATACCTGGGAAACCATCACCACATGAATAATTCCAAGCTCTGTTGCCAACTTGAGCAGTAGATGAGACCTCTTGGATCATGGCTGCAGTGGCATCTGAGTTCCTGGATAGCTGAGTGTTGTGAACAGAAAGCCAGTATCCTAGGTGTCCATTGCAAGCAAAGTGCCCTAGAGCTCTCTTCTAAAATGAAGGCTTTGGATCTTTGCACTCTTGAACCTGTGATGAATAAAGTGTTACAGATTTCCAAGCTGCCCTCATGGCATCTTTCCTAATGTCTTGATGGAAAATGCATAGCTTTTTATTTTAAAATGAAAAAAGAATAAAATTGATACAGAATTTCAAAACAAAATAATAGGAGATTAACATTGGTAAGTACATTGCATATAATTATCTTCAAAGTAGTTGTTCATGGGCATCTGAGATGAGCACACAGTTCTCAGATGAAGAAATACAAATGACAAGTAAATACATGAAAAAATGTTCAGCATTATTAGTAATTAGGGAAATGTAAATTAAAAACACACTGAGATTCCATCTCACTCCAGAAAGAATGGGCAGGATAAAGAAAACTACCAACAACAAATGCTGGAGAGGCTGCAGGGCAAAAGGAACACTTTTGCACTGTTGGTGGGAGTGTAGACTGGTGCAATCACTGTGGAGGTCAGTCTGGAGATTCCTCAAAAAGCTTGGAGTGGAAGTCCCATTTGACCCAGCTATTTAACTACTGGGCATATACCCAGAAAAACTGAAAACATCATACCACAGTGATATATGTGAACCCATGTTCATAGCAGCACAATTTGTAATAGCCAGATCTTGGAAACAACCTAAGTGTCCATCAACTGAGGAATGGATAAAAAAAGATGTGATAGTTTTATACAATGGAGTACCACTAAGCTAAAAAGAATGATCACATTGAGATATTTATAAATAAATGGATGCAACTTGAGACCATACTCATAAGTGAAATAAATCAAACTCACATGTATAAATTTTGTATAGTCTCCCTAGTGTAAGAAATGGTAAGAGTACATAAGATTTTATGGTAATCATGGTTCCCCATTATGTTGCTTCAAAGTCTTGTAATGTTTTCATTCATTGGTTGGAATGGTTTTATTCTGTTTTGTTTGATTTTATTATGTGTGATTGTATAAACATCTACTTTGAAGAAAACAAGACATTATGACAGCCATTGCTGATTTAATATCATATTGCTTTGAAGTTCTACCATGCTTTTGTTCTTCTGTTTCCATTGGTTCTACCATGTTGTGTCTTATTGGATTTTAATATGTGTGATAGTATAAACAAATTTTTAAAGGAAAATGAGATATTATAGTAGCCATTGTTCATTTTCTGTTATTTGGTTCAGAATGCCTTGTAATACTTTCATTCTACTCAATGGTTTTATACTATTTTGTTATGTTTGATACTATTGTGTGTGAAGGTATATTCAACTATTTCAAAGAAAAGAGACATTACTGTAGCTACTGTTGATATACGGTTGTCTTGTCGTGAAGTGCTGTGTTGCTTACATTGTTCTTTTCTGATTTGCTTTGTTCTGTCCTCTTTTGTTTTATTCTCTTTAAAATAAAATTTTAAAAAGTAGTTGTTCAGATTATAAGAGATAGTCATGAAAAAATGGTAAAACAATTGAACAGTGAAAGCACAAACTGTTGTTTTTGATGAACAAAGAGAGATTAATAGTATAGTTATTCATCATACATAATCTTTCCCTTTCTTTCTTTTCTCCTGTCCCCTATCCCAGTTGTTCTTTCCTTTTGAGCAATTTCTTTCTCTTTTACTTTCACAATATCTATTATACATTTTATTTACTCTTTCAGTTTTTTACACTAGGGAGACAATATGATATTTACACATGCAAGTCTGATTTATTTCATTTATGAGTATAGTCTCAAGTTGCATCCATTCACCTATAAAAGCTTCAAGTTTATCTTTTTTTATAGCTAATACTTCATTGTATAAAAATACCACATCTTTTTATCCATGATGGGCATTTGAGTTGTTTTCAAGGTTTAACTCTTACAAATTGTGCTGCTATAAACATGGGTGCATGTATATCACTGTGACTTCTTCTTAATACTAATCTTTTCAGCAATGAAGTACTCTTCTGTTCCAACTTTGCAGGTGCTTCCCTTCTGAGAAACTATTTAAATGAGTTTTTGTTCCTATTTCTTAGAGTAAACCTCACCTAACAAAGCAAGCAATGTTCATGCTACAGCTTGAACTTTGGGATACCTTAAATTTCCTCTGCCACATTAAGCAGTCAACTGAAAATGTCCTGCCAAGTTTCAGGACATGAAAAAAATGTAGAGAAATTTTATGTCAAAGTATAGCACATATGGTCTTCAGTCCAACTGTCAATGGAGTCCTTGTTCCCAACTGAAACCTCCTGACTTTCATCTTTACTGTCTGCTTTTCTATCAGCTTTCTGGTCTTTTAAGCTTCAATCCCAGTCTTTCATCAACTTGGCCTGCAGTATTTTAGGTCTTCAGTAGCTGGTATTCAAAACCTTTCCAAACTCCTTCCATGAGACAATCAAAAGGCTTCTAAAAACCACAAGATCAGGTACAGTCATGGCAACAACCCCATTCTCAGTACCAAATTCTATCTCACTCATATTTTTTTCACTGGGACACAATGTCCAACATCCATAGTTTAAGGAACAAGAGCTTTATTTTGGTGTCCATTTTCAGTCCATAGTCAGCTGGTTCTAGAGCAAGAAGGTTGTGGTAGAAGGATCTAGCATAGAGAATATATCCTCACTTTATGGTGACCAGGAAACAAAAAGTGAAGGAAGAAGCCAGAGAGTAAGATCAACCCTTTCCAGATTACCACCCTGTTCCAGCCATGTCCCTCCCACTTTTCAGTGGCACACTCACTTGCTCAACTGAGCAGTAGATGATTCATATTAATAAGTGCAGCACCCCATGATCCAATCACCTTCCATAAGACCCACCTGTGAGTACATGAGGCCTTTGGGGGACATTCTTGATCCAAACCACTACATGGCCCTTCAATCAACTCCCCAGTCTAAACCAGCTTACACATTCAGAACCTCTTGAAAGGAGGATGGACCTCCTCAAGGAAAGACCCCAGCATACTACAGAGAATTTATACTAATTTTCCTCCTAGCCACTTCCAAAGGGACCTACAGCCTTTTACAAGGGTAACGGTACCAAGGGAAAGGGAAACTATAAGATCTTTCCCGGGCTGCTAGATAGTGTCTCTGAACTGACCCTGACTCCCAAAGATCTAAAACATAACTATAGCCATCCATTAAAAGTAGAATCTTATCAAGGTTAGGTGATCAATGGAGTTTTAGCTCAGGTTCATCTCATAGTGGTCCTGGTGAGTCCCCAAAGACATTCTGGAGTGATTCTTTCAATTCCAAAATGTAAAATTGCAATAAACACAGGTAGCAGCTGGCAGAATGGCTTCCTTATGGAGTGGGGATTATTATGGTGGGAAATGCTATCTGGAATTCATTAGAGCTGTCTATGTCTGGAAAAATAATTATCCAAAGAAACACCATATTCCTAGAGGTATTTCAGAGATTAGTGTTGATAACTTGAAAGATATAAAGATAATGCTTTTCACTATAACTCCATTCAATTCTTCTACTTGATCTGTGCAGAAGATGGATGTACATTGGAGAGTGACAGTAAATCATGAATTTAACCAGTGAAATAAGCATGACTAAAATTCAGAGGCCTTCTGTCTCAATGAAATTTCAGGGAACTCAGTGGTATGGAACATAACAGGTCCAAATTGCTGTACAAACTGGTATGATACTTGGAGTACATGGTTAGCAGATTCAATATTACTTGATAAATGTTCTTTGGAACACTGACAGAGCCTGTAGGTTGAACTGTGTTCAACTAAAGTTTTTCAGAGCTTTGAAACAATGTCCTTCCATTATCCTCAGATAATTATTTTCTTTTGAGAAACAGCTCTTAGTCTGATACTGGACCTTAGTAGAAACTCAGTTCTTAACCGGGGGACACCAAATTACCATGCAATTTGATCTGCATGTCATGAGCTGGGTGTTGTCTTATGCACCGTCATAAATTTAAGGTGAAAAATAGGATATATATATATATATATATATATATATATATATATATATATGAAAACATAGCCCCAAGTGCCAATGACTCCCACTCTTTCTGCTCTACCTCCTCTCTCTTACCCTGTAACTTATTAGAGAAAATCCCTGCAATCACTTGACTAAGAAACAAGAGTTTGGTCCAAATTACAGATAGTTCTGCGTGATATAGAGGCGCCACCTAAAAGTGGACAGTTACAGTTCTGCAGTCTCACTCTGGATCATTCCAGAAGGATAGTGATGTGGGGAAGTCCACTCAGCATGCAGAACTTTGGGAACCACACCTGGTTATATGATTTACTTGGAAGGAGAAAAGGCCGGACATGTAATTATGTACCGATTCGTGGATATAGCCAGTGATATGGTTCATTACCAGGAATTTGAAAGAAACATGACTGGAAAATTGGTAACAATTATTTCTGGGGGAAAGAGATACATAGATAGACCTTTGAAATGGGGAAAATATAAACATGTTTTGTCTCAAATAAATGTTTACCAAAGAGTTAATTCAACAATGAGGATTTTATTTTTATTTTTTAATTTTGTATAAGTTTGTGACACATAATAAATATACTCATCATGGGTTACTGGTACCTATACTTCTTGCATCTTGATCCTTTTTACTTCCTCTTTCCATACTCTCCCTCTAGTCTCCTCCATCCCAAGGTTTCCCATATCCACATATCTTCTTGTTTCCTATCTCCTGTATTTAACAAACAATCAAGCAGATAGCAGATAGCGTAAGCTATTGTACAAGGGGCTCATGAAAAAAAATAGACATAGTGGCAGGGATGGAGACTGTGCAAAGTTTAACATCATAGACTTCCACTCACCAAGGCTGACCTGAGTCAACATCAGAGTTCTCAATCTGCCAGCTGCAAATAGTATCACTGACCTTCTGATATGACAGCACTCTTTCTGGCTGTCATTCAGCTACTTGCTGGTATGTTGATTACATTACATTACTTTCCTCATATGAGGACCAGCATTTTGCCCATCTTGGAGTAAATACATACTCTGGATATGACTTTCTATCCTTCCCTACAATTGCTTTTTCTGAGCTTCCATCTATGGCGTCTTTGTTCTATTTGGGACCTCAACAGATGGGTGATGTCCACTCCCACATTGGTGAAGGAAATCTTTATTCAGTCTACTGACTCAAATGCTAATCTCTTCCAGAAATGCTCTCACCTAGATGTGTTTTAACACCTATCTAGATAACCTTTAGCCTAGTCAAACTGACACATAAAATTAACTATCACATGTTCTTTCTCTACTCTGGAGTAAATGCCTAAGAATAGCTGGCTAGATTACATGGTAGATGAGTATCTTAAGTTTTTAAGAAACCAAAAAATCCTTTTCCAAAATAGTAATATTATTTTACATTATCATCAATTGTCTTTGGATGCTCCAATTTGTTAACATTCTCGACAATACTTAATATGGTCAGTGTTTTAAATTTAGATTTTTTTGTGGTGATAGGTGGGTATCTCGTGTCTTTACTTGTATTTTCCATTATCAGTGTCTAGGGTACTGTAGGTTCTTTCTAGGGATTGTTTCCAGGTTCTTATAGACCTGAAAAAAATAACTGGACAAAAAAAGAAAAAAGTAGCAAGGTTTTACATTTAAAGGTAGATAAAGAAGCATGTTCTGCAGAGAGAAAACTGGCCACTGAGAAAGATCACTGTAGTCACAGGGTTAATGGCAGATGTCTCTTACAACAACCATTCTTTCAGGCTGACATCAGATCTAGGCCATCCAATCTAAAATCTTGAGTTCCCACCAGAAGAACTGACTATAGAACTTTCTGATTGGGTCCCAGCTTCAGGGCTTGGGAACTGATTTTTGTGCTTATGTCCAGAATCTCTGTGATTGACAGGTCATACCATTTTGGCCAACTGGCTGGCCACACCCTAATCTCCTGCCTTAATTCCAGTAACTAAAGATATTGAAAATGTTTTCATGTCCTATTTGCCATCCCCTTATCTGCTTTGTGAAGTATCTTTTCAAGTCTTCCCATTATATTATTGCATGTTTTTTATTCCTTCCTTTGAGTTATATATTCTGGGTACAAGTATTGTGTCTATGTTCTGAAAATATTTTCTAATAGTCTTTATCACATTTTTAAAATTTTCCAGATGGTTTATTTTGAAAGTCAATTGATTTTTATTTTGAATTAAGTTCATTTATGTGATGCTTGTACAGTTTATGTTTACAGTTACTTCAGAAAACATTGCTGAGCCCAAGATCACTAAAAGTTTTCTTCTAAGAATTTAATAGTATTATTTCAAATTTAGATTTAGAATCATTTACAGTTTTACATAGTGTATGAAGTAGAAATTGAAAATCACTATGTTATTTATACTAATGAGATTATATTCATATTATTTATTGAAAATATTATTGAATTGCCTTCTCATTTTCCCCCAAATTAGCTGAATTTGTGAGTTTCTTTATTGATTTTCTTCTACTCCAATGATAGCTCTATTTTTACTTCAATATTTTGTAGTCTTAATTGCTACAATTTCCACAGCAAATCTTGAGTTCAGATAATGTGAATTCTTCACTTGTCTTTGTCAAAATTGTTAGGCATGCCATGAGTCATTTGTATTATTTTATAAGTTAAGCAATGTCATTCTCAATTTCTACAGGAAACCTTTCTGGAATTTAACTCTGATGGAATTAAAAGAATAGACCAATTTTCAGAAAACCAACATTTCATTCTGATTGTGTTCTTGTCACTGGGATACAACAAGCAACACCCATAATTTAAGGGAGGAGAGATTTATTTTGGCTTTCATTTTCATTCCATAGTCAGCTGGCTCCAAGGTAGGAAAGGCATAGTAGAGTGTCTAATGTGGAGAAAAGCTGCTCACTTCATGGCTACCAGGAAACTAAGAGTGAAAGAATGAGCCAAGAGGCAGTTACATCCACCCCTAGTGAACTGAGCCTTCTGGCCAGGACACACCTTCCAATGGTACTCAGTCAATGAACTGACCAGTGGATGATTCCACTGATAAGTACAGCCCTCATAATCCAAACATCATACCAGGGGAACAAGCTGGCTGCGAGAGGGGACATAGGCCCGCGCAGCTGCAAGGGAGTTCCAACTCATTCAGCGGCAAGGGCAAGGGAAGTTCCAGCTCCTTGGCCTTGCCTCCAGGGAGTTTGGGACATCACTTCTAGTGCTGGGGTGCCAAACAACCCCCTAGGACACTGGACTAGCATGGAGAGGTTTCACGGGCTTGAGTGGACCACGCCCAGCAACCTTTATTTAACCAGGGGAACAAGGTGGCTGTGAGGGGAGGTAGGCTTTCACAGCAGCAAACAGAGTTCCAGCTCCCTAGCTCTGGCCCAGGAGAGTTTGGGACAGTGCTCCCATGTGTGGCTGACCACCAAGCCCCCTAGGACACTGGACTAGCCTTGAAAGGCTTTGCAGGCTTGAGTAGACCATGCCCAGTGACCTTCATTCAACCAGAGGAGCCAAGACCCATAAGTCCCAGGAGCAGAGGGCACACGAGGTGATTCCCAACATGCTCAGGGAAAATTTTGGAACATTGCTTGAAACATGGAAATATAGGTAAATGACAAAACGAAAGATCAAAATGCAATCTCAAAATTCCAGCCCATCCCAAGAAAGCCTGAAAGCCACATACATAGAAGAAAACACTAGTCATACACCTGAAATACCTGAATTATATTATCTGAAATAAAGAAGCAAGTAAGGGAAGCTATAAAGGACCTTAAATTAGAAATAATCTCCCAGGTAAAGGAAGAAATGATAAAAGTAGTAAAAGGCATAGTAAATGCATCTAAAGAAGACACAGTTAAACATTAAAGGAAGAAAGCAAACAGAATCCCTGAATGAACAGTATAAGAAACAAATAGAACACATGAAGCAGATTCAAATAGACATACAGGAAATCAAAAATTCTATCGCAACTTGCCAAAACAACCTCCACAAAAGTGAAGATAGAATTTCAGGCTTTGAAGATAAGATTGCAGCTAGTGAACAGGAAAGGAAAGATCTTTTAAAAATATCCAGGAATCAGGAAATAACGATTCAACAGTTGCAAGATGATGCAAAGAAAAACAACATAAGATTAATAGGGATAAATGAAAAAGAAAGAAACAACACAAATGATATCAAGAGGCTAGTTAGTAATAGCTGAAAATTTCCCAAACACAAGAATGGAAACTGACACTCAGAGTACTGAAGCATATACAACTCTATAGCAAATACTATAACCAAAATAAAAATACACCCAGATATATAATAATCACCATCCCAGAAATCCAACATAATAACAGAATATTAAAAGCTGTTAGAGAGAAAAGACAGATCACGTATAAAGGAAAACCTATCAGATTCACAGCAACTTCTCAACACAAACAATGAAGTCAAGAAGCGCATGGAGTGAAGTATTTCACATCCTAAAGGAAAACGAGTTCCAGCCAAGACTGATGCAAACCTGAAAAAATGTCCTTCAAAATGGATGGAGAGATAAGATACATCCATGACAAAACACAGCTGATGCACTTCATGATCACAAAATCAACCATGCAAAGAATACTGAAAGACATTCTAGATACACATAGGAAAAAAACACTAAGCAATTAAACCACAATTAAACAGAAGGGAAAGATAAAGATACAACAGCAGAAGAAACCAGGTCAACAATAAAGCAATATATGACAGTTATAACCATCAATGTAAATGTCCTCAATTCACCAATTAAAAGAAACACACTGGCAGAATGGAACAAGAAACAACATCCAACCATATGCTGTCCACAAGAAACCCATCTAACCCAAAAGGAAATTCAGAGACTGAAAGTCCAGGGATGGAAAACAATACTTCATGCAACACAAACACAAAAAAAGCAAGGATACCTATTCTGTTTGCATACAATGTGAGCTTCAACCCAAGAAAGGTCTGAAGAGATAAAGAAGGTCACTACATACTAGGTAGGGGAAAACTTCAAGGGGAAGAAATAACAATCTTAAATATATATGCACCAAATTCCAGAGCACTCAGATATACAAACCAAATATTAACAGAAATGAAAAATCAAATAAGCAATAACAAAATTATAACAGGAGACCTTAACATGCCATTGACACAAAGGGACAGATCAACAACACAGAAAATCAGCAAAGAAATATCAGAACTGAATGACACCTGTGAATAAATGGACTTCATAGACGTATACACAGTGTTCCATCCAACAACATCATAGTACACATTCTTCTCAGCAGTACATGGGACATACTCTAAAATAGACCATATACTAGCCCACAGAATATAGTTAAGTAAATGCAAAAGAATTGAAATTATCCCATGCATGTGATCTGATCATAGCACCATGAAACTGGAAATTAATGATAAAAAAAACTGAAAAAACGCCACAAACACATGGAAATTGAATAATACACTCTTGAGAAATCAATGGGTCACAGAGGAAATTAAACAATATCAACAAGCAAATACAAATACAACTTACCAGAATCTGGGGGATGCAATGAAAGCAGTCCTCAGAGGAAAATTTATTTCACTGAGTTCTCACATTAGGAAAACAGAACGAACACAAATAAACAACCTGATACTACACCTCAAAAATCAAGAAAAAGAAGAGCAAGGTAAGTCCAAAGCCAAAAGAAGGAAGGAAATTATAAGAATCAGAGCAGAAATTAATCCAATAGAGACTAAGAAAACAATACAAAGAATCAATTAATCAAAGAGTTGGTTCTTTGAAAGAATAAATATAATTGATAAATCCCTAGCCAACTTAATTAAAAAAGGAAAGAAGAGACTCAACTTCATGCAATATGGAATGAAAAAGCTGAAATCATTACCGATTCTGTGGAAATACAGAAGATCATCAACCCCTATTTCAAAAACCTCTACTCTCATAGGTTCGATAACACGGAAGAAATGGACAGATTCCTGGAAACAGATGAACGACCAGAGCTGGGTCAAGAAGAGGTAAAACTGCTGAGTAACCCAATTGCTATTAATGAACTTGAACATGTAATAAAGTCCTTACCAACAAAGAAGAACCCAGGCCCAGACGGATTCACTACGGAATTCTACAAGAAATACAAAGAAGACTTAATGCCGACACTCCTCAAACTCTGTGATGAAATCAAAAGGGAAGCAATTCTCCCTAAGTCATTCCTGGGAGCAAATATTACTCCGGTACCAAAACCTGTGAAAAACCCAACTAAAAAAGAGAACTACAGGCCAATCTCCATAATGAACATAGATGCACAAATTCTCAATAAAATATTGGCAAGCAGGATGCAGCAAATCATCAAGAAGATTATACATCATGACCAAGTGGGATTCATCCCAGGCATGCAGGGATGGATCAACATATGCAAATCAATAAATGTAATCCACCAAATCAATAGAGCCAAAAGTAAGCATCACACGATCATTTTGATAGATGCAGAAAAACCTTTTGATAAGATACAACACTCATTCATGATAAGAAGCTTACAGAGCATTGGAACAGATGGTCTCTACCTCAATATGATAAGGGCCATCTACTACAAAGCAACAGCCAGCATCATACTAAATGGCCCAAAACTGAAAGCCTTTACCCTGAAATCAAGCACAAAACAAGGATGTCCCTTATCACTGCTCCTATTCAACATAGCACTTGAAATACTAGCCAGAGCAATTAGACAACAGAGAGAAAGAAAAGGAGTAAAGATAGGAGAAGAGGAAGTTAAACTATCACTATTTGCAGATGACATGGTACTCTACATAGAAGACCCCCAAAACTCCATCGAAAGACACCTAGATATAATACATAAATTAAGCAATGTAGCTGGATACAAAGTCAGTATTCAAAAATCAATAGCATTCCTATACACTAGCAACAAAATCACTGAGAGAGAAATAAGAGAAGCCACACCCTTCACACCAGCATCAAAAAAAAATGAAATACTTAGGAATTAATCTAACAAAAGAAGTAAAAGAGCTATACAGGCAAAATTATAGTACCCTGAAAAAAGAAAATGAAGAAGACCTCAGAAAATGAAAAGACATCGCTTGTTCATGGATAGGAAGAGTAAATATTGTGAAAATGGGCATTTTCCCAAAATTGTTATACAGATTCAATGCAATCCCAATGAAAATATGACTAACATACCTCATAGATCTAGAGAAATCACTCCTAAAATTCATCTGGAACTAGAAGAGATCTAGAATAGCAAAGGCAATTCTAAGCAGCAAAGGCAAGGCAGGAGGCATCACAATCCCTGACTTGAAGTTATACTACAAAGCTACCATAATAAAAACAACATGGTACTGGAATAAAAACAGATCTGAAGATCAATGGACTAGACTATAAGATACAACTACGAACACACTCAACCACCTTATCTTTGCTAAAGGGGCCAAACATGTTCAGTGGAAGAACAATTGTCTCTTTAATAAATGGTGCTGGAAAAACTGGCTATCCATATGCTGAAAACTAAAATTAGGCTAATGTCTATGGCCATGTACTAAACTAAAATCTAAATGGAACAAAGATCTAAATATTAAAACAGAAACACTAAATCTGTTAGAAGATGAAGTAGCTAAAAATCTTGAAGACATAGGAGTAGGTAGAGAATTCATGAACGAGAACCAAACTGTATGGGAAATACTTCCCAGAATCAATAACTTGGATCACATCATATTAAAGAGTTACTGCATGTCGAAAGAAATCTCCAGCAGAGTGAAAAGAAAACCCACAAACTGGGGAAAAATCTTAGTGAACTGTCCCTCAGAAACTGGACTTGTGTCTAGCATTTATAAAGAATTAAAAAAAAATCAGACCCCCAAAATTCAAAGACCCAATCCAAAAATGACCGTCCGATATGAACACACAGTTCTCAGATGAAGAAATATGAATAGCAAATAAATACATGAAAAAATGTTCATCATCATTGGTCATGAGAGAAATGCAAGTTAAAACCACACTGAGATTCAATCTCACTCCAGAAAAAATGGCCAGGATCAACAAAACTACCAACAACAAATGCTGTAGAGGCTGTGGGGAAAAAGGAACTCTTCTGCACTGTTGGTGGGAGTGTAGACTGGTGCAACCACTGTGGAGGTCAGGCTGGAGATTCCTCAAAAAGCTGGGATTGGAAGTCCCATTTGACCCAACTATTCCACTCTTAGGCATATTCCCAGAAGAACAGAAAACATCATACCACAGTGATATATGTGCACACACCCATGTTTATAGCAGCACAATTTGTAATAGCCAGATCTTGGAAACAACCTAAGTGCCCATCAACTGAGGAATGGATAAAAACATTGTGGTACTTTTATACAATGGAGTACTACTCAGCTACAAAGAATGATCACATTGAGACATTTATAAATAAATGGATGCAACTTGAGACCATACTCATAAGTGAAATAAATCAAATTCACATGTATAAATACCACATGGTCTCCCTAGTGTAAGAAAAGGTAAGAGTACCTAAGATTCTATGGTAATCATGAATCCCCATTATATTGGTTTGAAGACTTGTAATGTTTTCATTCATTGGTTGGAATGGTGTTATTCTGTTTTATTTGACCCTATTATGTGTGATGGTATGAACAGCTACTTGAAGAAAACAAGACATTATGGCAGCCATTGCTGATTTAATATCATCTGGCTTTGAAGTCCTACCATGCTTTTGTTCTCCCATTACCATGGGTTCTATCATGTTGTATCTTACTGGATTTTAATACGTGTAATAATATAAACCAATTCTTCATGGAAAATGAGATATTATAGTAGCCATTGTTCATTTTCTGTTATTTGGTTCAGAATACCTTGTAATAGTTTCATCCTCTTGAATGCTTTTATTCTATTTTTTTATGTTTCATATAATTGTGCGTGAAGCTATGCACAATTATAGCTTTTTTTTATCAGTACCAGGGATCTAACTCATGACTGCATGCTTACGAGGCAGGCACTTATGCTGCTGAGTTAAATCTCCAGCCCCATATGCTCAAGCATTTCAAAGCAAGAGATATTATGGTAGCTACTGTTGATATCCAATTGTCTTGTTGTGAAGTGCTGTGTTGCTTGTATTGTTCTGTTCTGATCTGCATTGTTCTGTCCTCTTTTGTTTTATTCTCTGTAAAATAAAATTTTTAAAAATCCAACCATTTCCATAGGACCTGCATATGAGCACATAAAACATTTGGGGGGACACTTGATCTAAACCATAACACAATTTAACAACACTGAGTTCACACATCCATGAAAACAGAAAATTTCTCTGTTCATTTATACCTTCTTTACTTCATTTAAGTGTTAAAGTTTCTTCAGTATGTAATACAGCATGAAGTCTCACTAATATTTTTTCAATGTATTTATGTGTTGTTTAATTCATTGCCAATTCACTAATTTAGCCTGTGGAGAGAAATTACTTTTAGTATTGGAAATACAAATCATTATATGATGATCTTATACTCTGCAAACTTCCAAACTTATACATTAGTCCTAGCAGTCTTTAGTAGATTCTGACAGATTTTCTAGGTGGATAATTATGTAATCTGTTAAGAAGAATATTCTTTTTTCTTTCATATATGGATATTTTGTCTTTTTTTAAAAAATAATAAAACCCAGCAAAACAAAACAGAGTAGAGCCAATCAAAACAAAACAATGAAAGCAATACAGGATAACAGGAAAACCAGATAACAGGCAATCAACAATGGCTACCATAATTATTCTTGTTGTCTTCAAAGTAGCTGCCCATACCGTCAGTTATAATAAAATCGGGTCAAGCAAAACAGAATAAAACCAAACAAAACAGAACACAACAATGAAAATTATTCAGGGCTTCAAAACACGATGAAAGGAAATTAACAATGGCTACCACCTTCCCTTTTTAGATGTTTCCTAACCTTTGATTTTCACAACATCTGTATATTTTATACCTTTTGGATCCCACTGCCTCCTTCAGTTTTTCATACCAGGGAAACAGCATGGTGTTCACCCATGTGAGTCTGAACTACTTCGTCATTGAGCAGGGTCTCAAGTTGCATCTATTTACCTACAAGAGCTTCAAGATTATCCTTCTTTATAGCTGAGTAGCCTTCCATTATATAAAAATACCATATCTTTATTATCTATCCTACAGGTGATGAGCAAGCTACCCCTGCTTTTTTCTGGTTCCCTGTCACACAGAGCACTGTTTTTTCTCCTTTGACTTTGACTCTATGAATTTTGTTTTGTTTTGTTTTGTTTCTTCTTTTATTTTCCATTCATCTAATTCTGGTGATTTCCTTTTATTCCTTAGGATTTTTTTAATCTTTTTTCTCCTCATCATCCTCTATTAATCATTCAAAATCTTTCTTCTTTTATTCTTCCATTCCCCAAACCAATATATTTACTCTATTTACTAGTGAAACTATGAAGCTTTATTAATCCTTAGATATCTATTACTTAATTTTCCTCATTGCTGAGACAAAATAGCCTACAGCCGAAGTCAAAAGAGGAAATGTTTATTTTGGTTCACAGTTTGTAGAGGTTTCAGTGTATAATCACCTGGCTCTAAGGCAGGGTGGCACATGGCAGAGGGACATCACAGAAGAGAAACAGTTCATTCATTAAAGGCAGAAGGCAGCAAGCAGAAAAGTGACAGTCAGCAACCACAGCATCCCTTCTTTTTGTCCCTTATATCCTATCCAGGCTACTAGGCCTTAGGCTGTGTAGCACCTCAACCCAGCGTGGGGGCAGTCTTATCCTAGCATTGCACCATGAATCAATGCCAGAATCACGTCCTTAATCCCAGCATCACACACCCTAGCTCCAGCCACCTCTGAAAAGCTCCACCTATGACTACATGAGGTTTTGGGGGGACATGTAGATATTCTACCCCTGACCCCCAAAAGACTCATGAGCATCTCTTTATGCATCAGGTATTCAGTCTGTTTTTAAGAGTTGCCAAAAGTCCTGACAGTTTCAGCATTGCTGAGAAGTCCAAGCCCAAAGTCTCCTCTGAGATTTAAGGCAAATTTGTAGCTGTGAACCCCTATACAAATGAAAAGAAAGTTAAATGCTTCCAACATACAGTGGCACACGATAAACACTGCCATTCTAAATTGGGAATAGAAATAAATGATACCAAAGCAAAACAAAAACCAAGTAGGGCAAACATTAAGTCCTGTAGTTCTGTGTCCAGCATCTGAGGCAAGAAGTCAACCCCAAAAGCCTTGGCACTGCAGATGGTTGTAGGTCCCACAGTTTCTCTCTCTTGGGCCAGCTTTGCTCACTCCTTGCAGCTTTCCTCAGATGACCCATGTTCCTGGCTTCCAAGACGTTCTGGGTCCTCAACTACACCTTCAGCTTCACACTCACAGCTTTAGAAACTACTCTCCCAGGAGCTCATTACCTGACCTCCCAGGTCTTCTTTTTGAATGCAGGTGGGAGCCTTCCTTACTCCACAGCTCTTTCACTCTGCCTGGTCTAAAACCAGCATCCTGTGAATGACGGCAAGGTCTGCCACCAGCTGGATATGAGCCCAGGTTTTCTAGTCTCTTGGCTATAAGGGGTTTAGTGCCTAGATCACTGAACACTCTGAGCCCAATCTCAAAATTCTCAAAGAAATCACCATTCTGGAATATGGTTTTTTGAGGGTGTCTTTTCAAAGTAAATTCTTTCACCTTTGCAACCTTGAGGTTGCAAAGACTGGAGTCTTGCTGTCTGTTGTTATGTCTTCTGGCCATCTTTTCCACTGTCCTATTCCTTTTCAGCAATCAGGTTCTCCTCTGCTCTATCTTTGCAGTCCACAGCTTTGCTAGAGTTTCCTTTCTGGCCAAACTCACAATATTTTAAGTCATTGTACTGGGCTCTTTGTTCTTAATTCTCAACAGAGATCTGGCTAACATCCTCTAACAGTAGCCATACCACTGCCTCAAAATTAGCCTGTCTTGAAGTTTCTTCTGTTAGATTAATTGGTCTGTCATCTCAGGAAATCTCCATCTCAGGAAAAATCTCTGGACATGAGCAAAATACAGACAAACTTTCTTCCAAGGCGTAACACACACCATCTGGAGTACAACTGCCAATGCAGTCCTTCTTCCCAGCAGAAATCTCCTGAGTCTGATCATTTCTATCAGCATTCTGCTTTCTGAACGCTAAACAAAATCGACCATAAAGTACAATTTAAGGCATCCCAGGGCTGTTTCTTCAGCTGGCATATCCAAACCTTTCCAAACTCTTCCCAAATGCCAGTTCCAAAGGTTCCTGAACCACATGGTCAGGTACAGCCACAGCAACGACCCCACTTCTCTGGTACCAAAATCTATCTTAGTTTCCTTTTCTCATTTCTGAGACAAAATACATGACTCCTAAAGTTAAAGGAGGAAAAGTTTTCTTTTCAGCTCACAGTTTGTAGAGGTTTCAGTCCATAATCAGCTGGCTGTAAGATAGGGCAGCATGTAAAGGAAATATCACAGAGGAGAAAAAGTTAATGGAAGGCACAAGGCACCAAAAGCAGCAAGCAGCAAGTGAAAAGCAGTGACCACAGCAGCCCACTTTCTGTCCCTTATATTGTATACAAGATACCAGCCCTTGAGGTGGAGTAGCACTCACATCCAGCATCCTATCAATGTACCACAAATCAATCCCAGAATCACATCCTTAATCCCAGCATCACACAATCTAGATTCAGTGTGCTCTGAAAAGCTACAACTATGACCACATGACACTTGGGAGGAGCATCTCAATACAGACCATAATACTAGTTAACCCTATTCTGTTCATGTTCATTGTTAGTGAAGGTATAGTTGTTGCATTTAGTAGACATTTACTAAATGTTGATATTTGATGTGCCTTAGTGTTTACACAATAATTATACATCAATTTTCTATAGTTAAGTATAGTACATTGTGAGTTCTTGAGTTATGTCAATATCCAGTTTGTCTTAATGTCATTATTTTAGCAGGTTTAGTTGCTAATGCAAAGGTGGCAGAGATGTTGCTATCAATAGATTTTCTCTGTATGCCAATGTCCAGATTGCTTCATGTGGGTAACAATACCTTAGCCTATTACAGGAGAACTGGGACCTAGGCAAACTACACTGGATCCTCCCCTCCAAAATTAATGGAGGTGTTTAGACTTTTGGATAGTGGCAAAGCCCTATAGTTATCAATGCCCAGAATAAATCAGTGAAAAGTAGAAACATTAAATGGATATCCCTAGAACAACAGCCTTTCCACTTTATAACACCCTGGTGAATCTCAGCACACACGCATGCACACACACATACACACACACACGAGAAGCATGAGAATACATGTCAAGAAAATGTCCCCCAAATCATCAAATTCTCCCAAGATTTATGAATTCAAGGAAATGAAATCCAAAGTGAAACAGTGAAATTAGTCAAAATGATAAATCAGGAAGGTTAAAACAGATCTATGACATGATTAGTGAGCTCGAAGTAGATATAACTAAATGGATAATGTACAAAATAATAATTGAGATCACAGAGTCACTAATGAAATATATATGTGCTAAACAGAACCATAAAATACATGAATGACAAGTTTAGCAAAAACGTGAGGACATGAAAAAGTACAAAACAGAAAATGAAGGGATTATAAATTGTATTAAAAGGACAGGCAGAAGAAGCAAGCAAAGCAAGGACACAATTACAGAACTAGAAGATAATGATGCTGTCAAAGACCACCTACTCAAAGACACCATAAAAGAAACAAGTGAACATGAAAAATGTTTCCAAGAGCTTCTAGATTACCGCAAAGAAGACTAATCTCAGAATAACTGGAATAAGTGAAAAATCAGAGGGAAACACAAATAGCACCAAAAAACCTGTTATCAGAAATAATGGCAAAAAACTCCTCAAATATGGGAAAAGAAATAAACATGCACTTAAGTGAGGAATATAAAACCTCAAATGGCTACAACCAAAAGAGAATCTCTCTCTGCCCCATTATACTCAAAGTGTAAGAATTCCATCACAGGGACAAAAATATTAAAATCTGTCAGAGAAGGCAATGTCGGGCCGGGGATTCAGCTTAGTGGCTTAAGCGCCTGCCTGGCAAGTGCAAGGTCGTGAGTTTGATCCCCAGTAACAAAAAAAAAAAAAAAAGAGAGAGAGAGAAAGAGAGAAGGCAATCTTTCACATAAAAATGTAACCCCTTTTTAATTACAGCAGAGTTCTCAACACAAACACTGTCAGGAGGGCTTGAAGTGCAGTGTTTCAAGCCCTAAAAGATAACAACTTCCAAATGTGACTTATGTAACCTCTGAAAAACTTTCCTTTAAAAATAACTAAGAAGTATGGTACTTCTATGACAAGGAGCATCTCAAAAACTTCATGACCACCAAACCAGCATTGGAAAAACTCTCAAAGATGTTCCAGAAAGAGACAATGAAGCCGACAATGCCAATATGTCAAAAATACTGAATATTCCTTGTGGGTTTAGCAACTAAGAAAAAGGGGCAAAACTAAGCAAATGTACAACAGGAAAATAATGCAATGACAGGAATAAGTCAATACATTTTACTATTCACTCAATGCCTCAATCAAGAAAAACAGATTGGCAGAATAGGCCAACAAACAAAACCCAACAATATGCAGTACAGTAGGAACATATGTAATTTTAAAAGATACTCACAGATTAAAATCTGTCGTGTTTACTTTTCTCTCATCACTGAGAAAAAATACCTGATGCTCAAAATTAGGGAAGGAAAAGTTTATCCAGCACACAGTTTGTGGAGGTTTCAGTCCATACTCGGCTGGCTCCAAGGCAGAGTGGCATATGGCAGAGGGCAACAGTTCATGATGGCAGAAAACAGCAAAAGCAACAAGAGCCAAAAGAGAGAAGAGAAGAGAAGACTGTTTTTGTCCCTTATATTTTATGTAGGCTACCCACCCTAGGGTGGATGTAGCACTCACACTCATAGTCCCAGCACTGAACCATGACTCAATCATGACCTCTAAAAGCCTGCCCCGAATGACTGCATGAGGCTTTGGGGGGACATCCAGACACAAGCCATGAGAAGATCAAAGGATAGAAAAAATATTCCATACAAAGGGAATCCTGATAAAAGTAAGAGTAGCTATCCTGAATTCAGACAAAGTCAATCAATTTCAAGGCAATTCTGATCAGAAGAGATAAAGAAGGTCATACCTATTGGTTATGGGAAAAATTCAAGAGGGAGAGACAACAATTATAATCATATATACACCAAATACTGGCACACTGAACTTTATATATAAAAAAAAACTACTGGACAAGAAAAATCAGATAAGCACCAGTGCAATTGTACTAGGACTTTTAAATATTCCACTGTCACAAATTGACAGATCATCTAGAAAAGATCAATAAAGAAATATCAGAGCTAAACCTTCAAACGAAAGACTTACAGATATCTATAGAGCAATTAATCCAACAACAGACTGTACATTGTTATTAGTGGCACATGGCACTTTCTCCAGAACAGACCACACACTAGACCATAAAGCACACTTATGTAAATGCAAAATTATCAAAATTATCTCACACATATTATTAGATCATAGGACAGTGAAATTAGGAATCAGTGACAAAAGACACCACAGAATCTATGCAAACACATGGAAATTAAACAATACCCTCTTGAATAATCAATGAATGACAGAAAAAAATTAAGGAAGAGTTATATGGTTCCTGTAATCAAATGCTAATGCCAGTAGAACATACTAAGAGACACAATGCAAATGGTTTCAAAATGGAAGATTTTAGTTGTGAATGCCCACACCGAAAAACAAAATGAGCTGTAATAAATAACCTAGTGATGCACCTCAAGGTCCTAGAAACACGAGAATAATTCAAACCCAAAGCTGGTACAAGGAAGGAAATTATAGTAATCAGAGAACAAATTAATGAAACTGAGACTAAAACACCAATACAAGGAATCAATGAATCTGAATAATGATACTTTAAAAGAATAAACAGATAGAGAAACCTTTAGTCAATCTTACTAAAATGAGGAAAGAAAAGGCTCAAATCCATGCAATTAAAATTTAAAAAGGCAAAATCAAGAGAGGTTCTGCCAAAACCCAGATAATGATTGGAAACTACTAAGAAATTTTATTCTAATAAAATGGACAAGTAAGAAAAAATGGATAGATCCCTAGATATGCAAGAGGTAGCAAACAGAAGCAAGAAGGATAAAAATGCTGACAAATGTTGGATTAGTGAAAGAAACTAAAGAAGGACCTGGAAAATAGCTCAGTGGCATAGCACCTTCCTGGAAAATGCATGGTCATGAGTTCAATCCCTGGTACAAGAAAAAAAAAATTAAAGAAGTACTAAAACACTAGGAACTAATAAATCCCAAGTCCTAACCTAGTCCGCACTGAATTCCACAACAATTTTTTTAGAGAGTGTCTTCATGTGTAGTTCAGGCAAGCTTCAAACTCACTATATATAGTGAGTGTAGGCTGGCTGGCCTAAAACTCCTATCAATCCTCCTGTCTCAGGCCGCTGAGGGCTGGGATTACAGGTGTGTGCCACCACACCCAGCTTCTACAAGAACTTTAGAGAAGATCTCATGCTAATATTCCCCAGACTCTTTAATGATATAAAAGAGAAGTAATATTCTCAAAGTCATTTTGGTCCCAAATATAAAAGAGAAGTCCAGGCCAATCCCTTTAATGAACATAAATGCAAAAACCCCTCAGTAAGATGATGTTAAGCAAAATATAGCAAATCATCAAAATATCATAAGTGATGTCCAAGCAGGATTCATTTCAAGGATACAGGAATGGTTCAACATGCACAAATCAATAAATGTAGTACACCACACAAACAAACACAAAAGTCTCATGGTCATCTCAACAGATGTACAGACAGCATTTGACAAAATACAGCATCCATTCGTGATCAAAATAGGTACAGGTTTTATCTCAATCTGATAAAGCCTTTTATGACAAACCAACAGCCAACAACATAGTAAGTGGAGAGAAGTTGAAAGCTTTCCCTCTAAAGTCAGGAACAAGACAAAGACATACATTATCACAACTACTGTTCAATACAGTTCTTGAAACATCAGCCAGAGCTATCAGCAAGAGAAAGAAATAAAAGGGGCATAGACAGAAAATAAAAATTATACTATCATTATTTGTATATGATATGGTGCTCTACATAGAATACCCCAAAGTGTACACCAAAAGATGCTTCAAATTAATGACCAAATTCAGTAGCATAACAGGATATAGAATTTAAAAAATAGTAACATTCCCGTATACCAATAACAAACTCCCAGAGAGAGATATCAGGGAAATAATATCTTCCACAAAGCATCAAGAAGGATGAAACACCCAGGAAATGACCTAATCAAGGAAGTGAAAGACCTCGGCGATCAAAAGCACAGTACTCTGAAAAAGGAGATTGAAGGGGAGGTCAGAAAATGGAACGATATCGCTGTGCCTGGATAGCCAGAAGCAATATTTTCAAAATGACGTACTTCCCAAAGTTTTATAAAGATTCGATGCAATCCAATCTAAATGCCAATAACATTCTTCACGGAACTGGAGAAAGCAGTCCTGAAGTTTATATGGAAACAAGAGACCTAGAATAAAAAAATCAATTCTGGGTAACAGGGCCAAGGCAGGGAGCATCACAATCCCAGACTTCAAGTTATGTTACAAAGCTGCATGATGAAAAGAGCAGGGTATTAGCAAAAAAAGAGACTTGTGGATTGATGGAACAGAACAGAAGATGCAGAAACAACTCCAGGCACATTCACCTATGTTACTTTTGACAAAGGGACTAAATACCTTCTCTGGAAAAAAGACAGCCTCTTTAACAATTGATGCTGGGAAAGCTGTATGTACACATGTCAAGAATTCAACATAGACTCACATCTATCACCATACACTAAACTAAAATAAAAATAGAACAAAGATCTAAATACTAAAATGAAACATTTAGTCTGCTGAAAAGTAAAATTAGACAAAATTCTTGAAGGCAGATTTAGATAAAAACCTTCCTACCAGAAATACCATTTCCAGAAGAATTAATACCAAGAGTTGAGAAATGGAATCACATTAAATGAAAAATCTCCTGCACAGCAAAGGAAACAACTAACAGAGCAAAGAGACAATCTACAGAACGGGAAAACTTGGCCATCTACTCCTCAGACTAAGGATTAATATTCAGAATATATGAAGAACTCAACAATTAGACTCCCCAATTTAAAGACCCAATTTAAAAATGAATATCTGAGATGAATAGACATTTCACAGATGAAAAAGTACAAATAGCAAATAAACACATGAAAACATGTTCAACATTGCTGTCCATTTCACAAATGGAAATTAAAACAACACCGAGATTCAATCTCACTCCAGGAACAATGGTGTAAGAAATCAAACAGTAACAAATGCTGAAGAGGCTACTGGGGAAAAGGAACTCCTCTTCATTGTTGGTGGGAGTGTTAACTGGTACAACCACTATGGAAATCAGTATAAAGATTTCTCAAAAGACTAAAATCAGAAATTCTTTCTGACACAGCTATTCCCTTTTTAGTTGTCTTCCCAAAAGAATTTAAAAATACCATGTAACAGTGAAACATGCATATCCATGTTTATAGAAGTACAATTCATAATAGCTAAATTTTGGAAACTGCCAATATATCTATCAACAGATTATGTGTAAAAAAACGTGGTCCACATTAATTTTTTTAAAAGAAACACTAAGCAACCACTATGTACTAGGCTGGCATAAAAAGATAAATGTGCTTCATTTGTAGGAAAATGGTACACCTTGAGACTACGTTAAGTGAAGTAAATTTTACATACAAGTTTATATATTGAAACCTAACATAAACAAAATGCAAAATGAAAGACAGACCATAGGAAAAAAAAGAAAGAAGGAAGTTCTTATAATCCAGCATGACCAATGTATCTAAAATTGCATTTTGCCCCATGAGCCAGCAGTGGCCATACAGGGCCCAGGAAGAGACACAAGAAGCCAATCCACCCTTCCCATGAGCCAGCAGCAGCCATGTGGGGCCTGGGAGGAGAAACAAGAAACCAGTTTGCCCTTCCTGTGAGCCAGTGGCAGACATACAGGACCTGGGAGGAGAGAAAAGGAGCCAATTCACCCTTCTCATGAGCCAGAGGCAGCCATGCAGGGCCCTGAAGGAGAAACAAGAAACCAACTCACCCTTCCCATGAACCAAAGACTGTCATGTGGGGCCCTTGAAGAGAAGCAAGAAGCCAATTTACCTTTTCCATGAGCCAGCAGCAGCCATTCAGGGCTTGGAAGGAGAAACAAAGCCATTTCACCCTTCCCATGAGGTAGCCAGTGCACAGGCTGGGACACAAGCAACCACCCCCTCACTCCCTATAAACAACGGGCTGATTCAGAAGAACGCAGGCTGAGTTGATAGCAACTGAGGTACAAAAACAACTTAATGCTTGTATTGTTTGATTGATTTTGCAGGCATAAAGCCAGTAGTCTGAACATCTATTTAGAGGCTAACAAATTGCAATATAGCAACTATAGGGGATTTCCTTCTGTCTTGTTTTTGAAATCCAACATGGTTCTGTTCTGTTTTGCTCCATTTTATTGTTTTGTTTTATTCAATGTTCTGTTTTGATTGGTTGTATTCTGTTCTGTTTTATTTGGTATGTTTGGATAATAAGGTAGCTTATTATCGTGCTTTGAAATTCTGTATCACATTCACTGTTTTTTTTTATTGGCTTGATTCTGTTTTACTTTGTTTGGTTCTACTCTCTTGAAAATAAAATTAAAGGGTTGGGAATTTAGCTCAGGTTATAAGAGCCTGCCTGGCAAGCCAAAGTCATGAGTGTGATCCCCAGTACCAAAAAAATTTTTAAAAAAGAAAGAAAAGTAAAATTAAAGTGGACAAAGTTAAAAAAATTAAATTGTATCCTGATTTAGTATACCTGTTTTATATATTTTATATTATATTGGCTTATTCCTCTGGCTGCTCTTCTGTGTTCATTATAAATAACTTGATAAAGACTTACAAAGTAAAGAAATAAATCTGACACTGACCAAAAAAGAAGATAAATGGAGTGGAGGAGAAAGGGGTGGCAGATGTTTTATATATATATACAAATCCTCTGAAATGAATAATTATTGAGCACTGCAGATATACACTAAATTTTTCTATTTTAAAGAAAAGTAAAAAGATAAAACAACAAAAAATGGTATAGAATTTCAAGACAAGATGGTAGGAAATTAACAATGGGTATCACATTACATATTGTTAACATCAAAATAGTTGTTCAGATTACCAGTTATAGGCATAAAAAATTGATCAAACAATACAAGCACTCACTGATCCTTTCTATGAACTATTAGAATTAGTAATATAATTATCTTAGCTCTCATATATATAATATATATGTATAGTATATATATATTATATATACAAGATACGTATACAAGAATTAAATATAATATATACATTTTTTTCCCTTCCTTCTTTTCTCTTTCCCCAATCCCAGTTGTTCTTTCCTTTTCAGCAGTTCCTCCCTATTTCACAATATCCGTTGTAAATTTTCGATTTCATTTAGTCTTTCAGTTCTTCACACTAGGGAGTTAATTATGATGTTTACAACTGTGAGTCTGATTTATTATGGTTATGAGCATGGTTGCTAGTTGCATCTATTTACCTAAAGAAGCCTAAGGTTTCTCTTTCTTTATAGCTTAATAGTACTTCATTGTATAAAAATACCATATCTTTTTTATCCATTCCTTTGTTGATGGGATTTAGGTTACTTCCAGGATTTAGCTATTACAAATCATTCTGCTATAAACATGGGTGCATATATATTGCTGTGGTATGATGTTTTAATTCTTCTGAGAAAATACACAGAAGGGGAATAGCTGGATTTAATGGGACCTCCAATCCTAGCTTTTTGAAGAACCTCCACACTGATTTCCACAGGGACTGCACCAGTCTGCATGCCCACCTAGAGTGGAGAAGGCTACCTTTGTCCCCATAGCCCCATCAGCATTTGTTATTGGGTGGATTTAGCCAATTGTCACTCAGCCAAAGGACTTCTATCTAGCACATCTAAAGAGTTGAAAAAAAAAACTCAGACTCCCCCTCGCCAACTTCAAAGACCCAATCCAAAAATGGGAATCTGAAGGGCCGGAAATATAGCTTAGTGGTACAGTGCCTGCTTGTTAAGCACAAGATCCTGAGTTTGATTCCCAGCACCCAAACAAACAAACAACACCAAAAATTGGCCTCTGAGATGAATGTACACTTCTCAGATGAAGAAATACAAATGAAAAGTAAACACATGAAAAATTGTTCCACGTCCTTGGTCATTTGAGAGATAGAAATTTAAAAAAAGATACTGAGATTTAATTTCAGTCCAGAAAGAATGGCTATCATCAAGAAATCAAACAACAAATGCTGGCAGGGCCATGGGGAAAAAGGAACCCTTCTCCACTGCTGGCTGGAATGCAGACTGATGAAACCACTGTGGAAATCGGTATGGATATTCCTCCGAAAGCTAGAATTACAAGTCCCATTCGACCTGGCTATTTCTCTTCTGGGTATCTTCCCAGAAGAATTAAAGACATCATACCACAGCAGTATACGTGCACAAGTGTGTACAATAGCACAATTGGTAATAGCTAAAGCTTGGAAACAACCCAAAGGCCCATCAAACCGAGGAATGGATTTTTTTAAAATGTGATATTTTATAACAATAGAATAGTACTTGACCATGAAGAAGGATACAGTTGAGACTTTTATAGGTAAATGGATGCAACTTGAGACCATACTATTAAATGAAATACATCAGACTCACATGTGTAAGCATCAACTTGTCTTCATTGCATGAGAAATAAAAAAAAGTAAATAAGGTCTAGAAAGTACAACACATATTGTGAAATGGGAAGAAACTGTTTGAAAGGAAAAAAGAGCTAAGGCATGGGAAAGGAAGGAAGGAAAAAGCGATAAAAATGCAAGTTAGCTGTACTATTAGTGCCTCTTAGTTCATTAAAAAGGAAGGTTCATGCTAATATCAATTGGAGAATTTTTATGCCCATATCTTGTTCTCTGAGTAACTACTTTGAAGAAGACAATATGCAATGTATTCTTGTTATTCTCCTGTTATTGTTGTGAAATTCTGTTTTACGTTTTTTCCACAAAATAAAAAATAAATAAATGCCATTATCTAATACAATGAACAAAATCTTTTATTTTTGATGACTTATCCTAGAAAACAGAAATGATGTCTAACTGGAATGTAGTATCTGGGACAGAACACTTGAAGAGTAAAGCAAAATTAGTGGAAAAAATGCCTGTGAAATTCTCATTTAGTTAATAGCAAGATGCTAATGCTAATTGCTTAGTTTTGACAAGTGTGCTATAGCTACGTGTTAGTAACATTAGCGTTAACTAGGTAGAGGGTACACGAAACGTTCTGTACTACATTTCAAGTTTTCTTTAAACTTTCAACCAGGGCCAGGGATTTAGCTCAGTGGCATAAGCACCTGCCTGGTGAGTGTGCAGTCATGAGTTCAATCCCTGGTAGCACAAAAAAAAAAAATTAAAAAGAAAAAAAATTAATCTTCAACCACTCTAAAACAAAATATTTATTTTAAAAATTCATTTAAGATATTTTCACTGTAACCATAATTATACTTTAAGATATCAAATTCAGATGTGACATGAATTCAGTTAAAGCTGATCGTGTCTTTCTTGCCCACTGCTGTACTTCTAGTATCTTTGTGAAACTTAACACACATTAGGTAGGTAATGAACATTTTTGAAAGAGTTAAATGGGTATTTTTCACAGATTCAGCTGGCAGGTGCATTCAAATGTTATACACGCTTACTGTTTTGTTACATTCATTTGGAAGCTATTATGGCTTGTATCTAGGTGCCCCCCTCAAAGCTTCATGTGGTCATAGCTGATGCTTTTCAGAGGTGGCTGGTCTTAGAGTGTGTGATTCTGGGATTAAGGGTGGGTCATTACTAAATTGGTCCATTGATAGGTTTGGCATAGTTCTGGGAGTGGATAATGGGAAGGATGTGCGTGCTTCCCACCCTAGGGGCAGGTAACCTGGATAGAAATGTAAGGGACAGAAAGAGGGCTTCTGCAGTCACTTGCTTGGTGCTTCCTGCCTTCTGCCTGCCCTGTTTTGCCATGGAATATTTATCCTCTCTGATGCCCATCTGCCATGCCCACACTGCTTTGAAGCCACCCTGCCTGAAGCCAGATTGAAACCTCTACACATTGTGAGCTACAATAAACCTTTCCCCCCTTAACTTTGGATATCAAGTATTTTGTTTCAGCAATGAGAAAAATAACTAAGACAGAAGCCATTTTCTATTTCAGGTGGCAAGCATAGTCTCAGGTAATTTCATATATCTCTCAGACATGGCACTCAATCCTTCACATGTCATGCATTGTATCTCAGTTGTCATAGGTATACAGTTGTTATTTACAGTCCTTTAGATATTGCTTACATGTACAGGAATCACATACTCTAAATTCAGGTGTTTAACACCAAGTTCAGATAATCAGCATTCTTACATGGGTGCTACCATATACCCACTAAATATTTACAAGCTGTCCTGAATAGTACACAATATTCAGCTGTTACACACACGTGTCATTCTCGGCTATCACACATTTATCATATCACATACACTCAACAAAACGCAATACATACTTTTTAGATGCTAAATACTCATTGAAAATTTATAACATTTGCAGGCATTACAGTCATTGAATCATAGACTCCTCATTGAACAGCATTACACATTTCATTTGGAAGACACAAACTATTGTTTAGCTTTACTGTACACATTCATGTATCACTTGCATATTTAAAAGGTCCCACTCAGATGACATATATTCATACCACTTGAAATATTAATTGTTGGGAGCCATTGAAACTGGAAATTGAACACACACGCAGGGCTGCTGCATGGTAGGGGCAAGATAAGATACAGGCTGAGAACACCTGGCTCCAACTCCAGTTAACTAAGTAAAGACTGTAACCACAGCCATTTCACCCCTGTGGTGAAAGGCAACATGGAGATCTTCTCTTAAGGTACTTCTCCTTGCTAACATAATTTGTTACTTGCAAAGTCCTTGAACCACTTGTAAGGTCTTCTCAGTTTCCTGCATTGTTTGAAAAAATAATAATAAATACAGGCTGTCCAGAGGCATCCCCTGTCTTAGCCACCAGAGTCCCCACACTCTGCAGAGGATTTTGATCCTCCTGGAGCCCTAAAATCATAGCAGTAATCTCATTTATTTAAGCCTTCGCCATAAACTCATTTGGGAGATTGGGAATCTAGGCCAGGAACCCAATAGTTAATCAAACTTAGTAAAATGGAATATACTTAGCCTCATCAGATGCCATAACCACTTCTCAAATTAAAATCCATTTAGGAGGTGGAGCAAGATAGCAGCTAAGATACTCCAGGGACCATCTCCCCAAAGACACTAACTAGAACAGCTATTCATACACCAAATCTCCTGAACAACAGATAAACACACCAAGAGATAGACATTAGTGCCTGGTTTCAGTATAATAAGACATTCTGGAGAAGGCAGCAAGGATAGAGTTGTCCATGTTACATCTCCCCCGAATCCAAGCAACACATCTTGGAGAGAGACAACCGTCACTCAGAAAAAAGAGGAGGATTTAAGGCTATGCCTTAGACTTGAAACGAGCTAATGTAATGAAAGCCAGGGTTTAGCAGAGCCCCATGACCCCTGACCCCAAGCCAAATACAGACTGAGCTTCTAAACTCTAATTACCCAAGCAGTCAAAGGACTGCCTCTACCGTCTTTCCCCCAACCTTGAGCTGCAGGAGGAGCAAGACTTCACTTACTGGGGAGTAGAACTTGAAAACTGTCCTGAGATTTTTGCCTTGCAGTTTGACACTGGCCACATTTGGGTGAGACCTAGTCCCAGGCAGAAACCAAAGGCTCCTATACTCAGGTCACAGTTCACTGATGAAGCCTCTAGACCTGCCTCAGCATCGGAGACCTGCACCTTAGTGGGACAGTCCAGTGTGAACCTGCATCATTGTCAGGCTGGAGTGGATCCAAAGCATCCCACCTCTTGCCAAGATTATGCAAGTCCCTGTGAGTGTGACACTTAGGTGTGATCCAGTTTAGACTTGGAGGCCAAGGGACTGTCTGTACTACTTGGATCCCAAACTCTGGCAGCACAACTATCCCCAGGTCGGTGCTTTGAGATAGAACCTCTAAATCTGCATCCTGGTAGGACAGATCAGACCCCTGTTTGGGCCTGCTTTGCTGCCACTTGTGGGGTGGGCCTGGATGCCTTCCTGTACTGTGCAGGTACTTGTAGTCGTGAAACATAAATGCACCAGTTTAGTATCAGGCTTAGTAGTCCAGGGACTGGCTTTACCGACACTATCCCTACGTTGGCCAGCGAAGGGTGGAATAAGACTGCATCTGCTGAAATTAAGACAGGGTAACAAACACAGGACTTTGCCTTGGAATCTCACACTGAGTCAGTGAAATTTAACACTGGACAGACCCTAACAGCCACTATTCCAAGGCCAGTGTCCATGAGTGGACCTTCTAAAGCAGCCACAGTGCAGGGGAAAACATTTAACCCCAGTCTAATGGACTTCTATTCAAGCCAGCATTGCCTGTGCTGATTGCAGTGATCTTGGGCCACAAGTTTGCTTCAAAAGCAGGCAGTCCATAGCAGTGTGGGCATTGGCCCTAACTCAGTGCTGTGCTAATCTCTGTGGGCTCTGAACCCAGGTTATAATACAGAATTGTGGCACTAGTGGTTCACATAACTGATCATTCATTCCTTTCCCAACTCTAGGCAGCACAACATGGAAAGAGTAAGTGCCTGGGGTAGGAAAAAGAATATGGCCACCTAGTTTTAGCTTAGGAGTCTAGTACTGGCTCCTCCATGGTGATTCTTACCAGAGCTGTGCAGAATTCTCCAGTGCCTGACAACAGGCTAGCAACTCTGGGCCAGGTTCCTGGGCATAACATAGCCCCAGGGGGACACTTGTAGAGATACTTGTGTAATTTTTATGCACTTCCCCAGTTCATTTCAAAAAGCAACTTTGGATTTGGGGTAACCTTGGGCTTGCATTGCTCTCTAGTACTGAAACAGTGACAACACATGGCACTATCGATTCATGAAATAGTGGTGAGAGTCCACAGCTCAGAAAAAAAAAAAGTGGTATGCTGCGAATTTCTGGAAGTACAGGTATAAATAAAGCCAGATTAGGAAGTCTGGAATAAATACTGAATCCTTCAATATTCAGTTAATGTCATACACCAACAAACATCAAGAACTTCCAAGGAAACGTAACCCCATGTAACTATCTTAATAAGATGCCAGAAGCTGTCTATACAGAAACACATGTGGGAGAACACTTGGAAGGAGAATTATAATAGCCTTTTTTTCTAGGAAGCAATGACCTTCAAAGGCCAGGTAAATGGTTGACTATTTTAACTTAAACTTGAAGAGAAACTTAAAGAGATGGAAGCAATTTTTGAAAATCAAACTTTTTGAGCTGAAAATTAAGAAAATTTAAAAACATGGCAGAAGGCATCAAAAACAATATAGGTCAAACAGAAAAAAGAATCAGGGAGTTCAAATACCATTTGCTTAAAAATACGTAAAAGAGAAAAAAAGAAAAAAGACTGAAGAGAAATGAAATAAGTTTATGAGAATTTTGAGGCAGTATTTAAAGGACAAATATTTCAGGCAATTAAGGATCAAGTGAGAATTGAGAATTCCAAAGGGGTAGAAAACTTATTCAAATAATTAATAACAAAAACTTCCCAAGCCTAGACAAAAATATAAATATCCAGGTAAGGAAGATCAAAGGTCACCGGTCAAATTTAACACAACCAGGTGTACTCCGAGACACCTTATCGTCAAGTTCTCACAGGTGAAAGATAAAGGGAAGAGTCTTAAGAAGGCAAACATATTTCTCAGCAGAAATCTTACAGACCAGGAGACAGTAGCATGAGATCTTAATAGCACTAAAGTGAAAAAAACTTGTCAGTCGAGAACACTGCACCCCAGAAAAGCTGGTCATTCAAACGAAGGAGAGATGAAGACATCCTCCAGCAAACAAGAGCTGAGGAAACATCTCCATCAACCCTACCCTGTAAGAAATCATAAAAAGAGTTCTTCAAATGGAAAAAAGAGACGTTAATGAGAAAAAAAGAAAGCATTAGCAGGAGTATAGAGGTCAACTCTGAATGCTCTAATATCATAGACACATATAAATCATTTGTATCTTTAGTATGAAGATTAAGAAACAAAACAAGAAACAGTAACTACATTGATGTACAAAGAGACAGACAACATAAAAAGATGTAAAATGGAGATACCAAAAATTCAAAATGTGGGGATAATTGGAGCACAAGTTTAGAGCTTTAATAAGCATATTTCTCTCTCCTTTTTGTTCTTTTCTTATCTTCACTATCATGTTATGTTGCTACCAATTCAGAATATCATGTTAATCAAAAGATAGTTTTTGTAAGCTTCGCAGAACCCCAAAGCAAAAATCTATAATAGATAAACCCAAAATCATAAGCAACAAGTCAAAACACACCACTACAGAAAATTGCTTAGACACAAAGAACAATGGTTCAAAAGGAAGAACAAAAGTAACTATAATAGAATTATGAAACAAGTTTAATGATGGCTGTAGTGAGACCTTACCTATTGAAAACTGTCTTAATTTGAGGTAATCAAGTGCCCTAGATTCTCCAACTAAAAGACACACAGTAAGTGAATGGACTAAAAAGAAACTGCATGCTGCTTATGAAAGATTAGTGTTACTATCTGTTTGTTTCTTTTTTATAAGAATCTTTTTGGTTTACGTCTTCTACTCTAACAACTTTGAAGATAAAGACGCACAGTATAATGACTATTATTATTCTCAATGTTTGATTATGAAATTTTTTTTCATGAAAAAAATTTAAAAGAAATTCACTTTACCTCTAAGGACATGCATACACTGAAAGCAAAAGAAAGGAATTAGACATTCCAAGCAAATAGAATCCAAAGGAGAGTAGGAACAGCTTACACTTGTATCAGATAAAACAAACTTTAATTCAAAAGCAATGAAAAGAGATGAGGAAGGTGAGCATATAATGGTTAAAGGGGTCAATTCTGAAAAGACAATTATAAATATATACATAACCGAATATGGAGCATTCAAATGTACAAATCAAGTAGTAATATAGTAATATTAGCACCTAACTTTCCCCAATAATAATAGGGAAGTTTAGCGCCTGACCTTCAGAAATAGATAGATCATCCAGACAGAAAACCATTAAAGAAACATCAACGTTAAATTGCACCCTTACCCAGACAGACTTGAACATTATCTACAGAAACAATAGCTGCAGAATACATATTCTTCTCATCATCATATGGAACATTTTCCAGGATGTCACAAAACAAGTCTCAACAAATTTTTAAAAATTGAAATATCAAGTATCTTTACTGACCACAATGCAACAAAACTAGAAATCAAGAATAAAAACTTTACAGACTATAAAATGCATACAAATTAAACAACATTCTCTTAAGCAACAAATTGATCAAGGAAAAAGTCAAGAAGAAAATATTTACAGTCCTTCAAACAAATGAAAATGAAATCATAAATTACCCAAAATCTGCAGAGTACAGCAGAACTAAGAGTGAAGTTTAGAGCAATTAATATCTATGTAAAAGAAGGAGCAGGAGCAGAAGCAGAAGCAGGAGCAGAAGCAAGAGCAGAAACAGAAGCTGAAGCAGAAACAAAGAGGAGGAGGAGGAGGAGGAAGAGGAGGAGAAATATCTCAAACAACCAATTACTACACCTCAACGAACCAGAGAAAGAGGGGACCAAATCCAAAATTGGCATAAATAATAAAGATCAGAGCAGAAATAAAATGGAGGTTTAAAGTACAAAAGCTCAACAAAACAAGTAGCCAGTTCTCTGAAAAGATGAACAAAGTACACAGATCCTAAGGTAGATTAAGAAAGGCAAAAATCAAAATCAGAGACAAGAAGGGATACATTAGGATAGACACTGCAGAAATACAAAATACCAGGAGAGATTATTATGCACAATTAGGCACCAAAAATTGATAAGCTAGAAGAAATGAGCAAACTCTTGGACATCTTCCTTATCAAGATTGAAGCAGGAATAAATAAAATCCTTGAATACTAGTGAGAAACAAGAATGTGTTTGTAATAATAACTAGCTAATAAAATAAAAATCCAGGACCAGACGACCTCGCTGTTGAATTGTACAACACATTCAAAGATTAATTAAAAACAATTATTATATTGCTCCAAGAATTTGAAGCAAAGGAAATTCTTCCAAATTCATTCTAAACAAGATTAACCTAATACTTTAACTAGACAAGACCACAACCAAAAAAAAAAGAAAAGAAAAAAATCTGCATGTCAGAATATTCGATGAGCATGGATGCAAAAATCCTTAAGAAAATGTTAGCAAATCAAATACGACTGCACAATAAACACCTTATTTGCCTCATCAAGTGGGATTCATTCCAAAGATGCAGGGATGGCTAAATATACACAAATCAATGAATGATATACTCCATCAATGGAATGAAGAGCAAGTATCATTTGATCATCTCAACAGATCCAGAAAAGGAATTTGATAAAGTTCAGCATCCCTAGTGGTAAAACAACACTAAACAAATTAGCTATAGAGAAATTCTCTGCAACAAAATAAAAATCATATATAATAAACAGACAGCTAGCTACCACCATACTGAAAGAAGAAAAGCGGAATGCTTTCTGGAACACAACATGGATAGTACTAAAAGTCCTAAGTAGAGAAAACAAGCAAAAGAAATAAGTAAAGGGCATTCAAACTGGAAAAAAAAAGGAAGTTAAACTGGCAGTTTGCAGAGGATTGCAGATGATGAGCATCCATGTTCATCAGCTGGCCTCGGAATACACCAAACACTCCATGGAAAATATTTGAACTAGTATACAAATTCAACAAAGTTGCATGAAACAAAAATTAATATACAAAAATCAGCATTATTGCTATATGCCAATGTTGAAATAGCAACTCTATTTATAATAACTACAACACTACCTAAGAATAAATTTCACCAGGCACACACACACACACACACACACACACACACACACATAAAAACCAGGTACTGTACGATCTCATTCTTACTAGGAATCTACAATATTTGCTCTCATAGAACTTGAGACAATTAGAGTGATGGGGAGAGACTGACTGATGGTAGTAAATTATAGTTAGGTAAGATTAAGAAGATTCAGCGTACTCTTGCATAGTAGGTTGAATAGAGATAACGATAATGTATTGGATATTTCAGAAAGTTAAAAGAAAGGATTTTGAAAGATTTCATGATAAAAATTAAACATGTTTCAGGAAGTAGATATTATACCCTGAATTAAACACTACCCAATATATATGTATTAAAGTATCACACAGTGCTCTATTAATATATACAATTTTATGTGTTTATATAGACCAGTTAAAATTAATTTAAATAAAACAAAATGCAGTTAATGAGGTGCCGAGAAGATATTCTGATATCCTACACCTTAAATGCAATTTATCTTCACTCTGTATTTCGCATCAATTTAATTGTCTAAAACCCTAACCACCTTAACCCTAAAATCCCCCATAATGAGATACACAAACTACTCCCCTTTTATATCTTACCCTTCATGTGATACACATTCATTCTGATGTTAACCTCACGATCAGGTGAAGTATTTTATTTGTGTGTCTTCAAATCATTGCTGACTTCCCAACAGTCACATGATATTGGACTGTCAGGTTTTTAGTTCATCGACTTCTACACGTGTGGAGGTTTTCATTTGGACCACAAAAGTACTCATATAGAATGAGCAAATGTAAGCGATTCGCCCGCCGCCCTCTTGGTAAGCGCCTTCCTCCAGCGTGAGCCAAGAGAAAACCAGACAGCCACCCCTGTGATCCGGCCAGGGACATGGCAGAACCCAGGAGGCTGCACAAAGAAGCAATTCGCCTGCCCTCTTGGTAAGCGCCTTCCTCCAGCGTGAGCCGAGAGGAGAACCAGAGAACCGCCCCTGAGATCCGGCCAAGGCCATGGTGGAACCCAGGAGGCAGCACAAAGAAGCAGTTTGCCCGCCACCCTCTTGGTAAGTGCCTTCCTCCGGCGTGAACCAGGAAGAGATCCAGTAGTGTCTCCTGTGAGCCTACCGGTGCACGAGCTTGTAATCAAACATCCCAAACTCCCCTCCCCCCATTAGCAACTGGGGACAGAGGTCTGAGCATCTCTTGGGAGGATGACTGTATGCAATAGAGCAAATATGGGGGGACTCCACTATCTTCTCTTTGAAAGCAAGTGTTGTTTTCAGTTTTGTTTCATCATGATTGCTTTACTCTATTCAATATTATCTTTCGATTGATTTTATAATGTTCTGTCTTTGGTTTGATTTTTCTATACCTAATTGACTAGACAACTATTGTGAAGATAATGAGATATACTATGGTACCTATTACTGTTATCCCGGTAACCTGCTGTGAAGTTCTGTACCAAATTTACTGCACTGTCTCAATTGGCTTTGTTCTGTTGTATTTCTACTACCTTTAAAATAAAAGTTAAAAAAAAAAGAATGAGCGAATTGAAGTAAAACATGATCTATGCTATGGTTTGATGTCTCCCCAAAAGCTCATCTGTTGGAAACTCAATTCTCAAATTCACATGGTGTTGGAATCTGGAGGTGGAGTCTTTGGGGCATAATTAGATTAGATGAGGTCATGTGGGTGTGTCCCCATGACAATATTAGTGACTTTATAATAAAAAGAATCACCATGTGATGCCCTCTGCAATTTTATCATGCAGCAAAGTGACCTTGATGAGATGTCAAGCAAATGTCGGTAGCACACTCTTAGATTTACCCACATCTAGTACCATGAGCTACACTTCTATTGTTTATAAGTTACCTGATCTCTCAGGTACTTTGTTATAACAACCGAAATCTGACTAAAACAGACTCTCCCCTGTACCTCACGTCTCTCCTGCACACATGTTCATGTACACACATGCACACTGACACACACACACCCACACCACACACACACACTATATTGATTAAGTTACAGGTTGCATGAATAATATGCAACATTTCATTGTTTCCCCTGAATGGACAAAGACCAGTCTTCCCAGGGACTTTAACAAACATGATCTGAATTTCTACATCCCTTCCCCCAGCATTATTGAGGCATAAGTAACAAAAAACATTTAATGTTTTTTAAAGTCTATAACATGATAATTTAATGTATGTATATGTCATGAAATGTTACCAAAATCTAGTCCACTAACACATGCATCATCCTACAAAGTTATCACTTCTTCAATGTAGTGAGAGCATTTAAAATACGTTCCTTTAGAAATTTCAACTATAAAATACAATTTTGTTAACTCTAGTTATTATGTTGTGGATTGGATCCCCAGAACTCATTCATGTTGCATCAGAAACATTGTACCACTCTTCCAGCATCTCCGAATCCCCACCCCAACAGGCCCTAACAACTTGGATCTACTCTCAGTTTCTACGTGTTCAATTGTTTTAGATGCCACATATAAGTGATTTAATACATATTGGTCTTTCTGTGTCTGGATTATTTCACTTAGCATGCTGTCTTCTAGTTTGATATATGTTGTCACAAGTGGGATTTTTTTTTGTTTTATGGTTAACATGTAATAATTACATATATCATATCATTATATATAATAACGTATATGATATCTATATGACATTTTCATTATCCATTCATCAGCTGATGAATACAGGTTAGGTCGTTTTCATGTCATCACTACTGAGAATAATTTACAATATCTCCGACATACTGATTTCATTGCATTTGGGTATATACTCAGAGCAAAATTGCTGAATCATAAGGTCATAGGCTATGTCTGTTTTTGTTTCTTAAAGAATTTCCATACTATGTTGCATAACAGCTGTACTAATTTGTACTACCATTAGCAATATACAGAGATTCGCTTTTCCCTATGCTCTTTCCACCACCATGACTTCCTATCTTATTAATAATAATCATCTTCTCAGGTGTGAGATGAAAGCTACTTTGGTTTTAATTTGCATTTCCTTGATGACTAGTGATGGCAAATATATTCCCACATCTCTGTTAACCATTCTTATGTCTGTTTTGAAGCAACGTGTACTTGAATTCTCGGCGCATTCTTGAAAACTGGATTGTGTGTTTGGCAATGAGTGGTACGAGGTAATTATATATTTATTTTGGAAGTCAGACCTTTTATGAGATACATAATTTGTAAATATATTTCCCGTTTTTTAGATAGATTCCCTATTTTTTTCATAATTTCTTTGCTGTACTTTTTAGTTTGATGTAGAATCTTGTTTCTTTTAACATTTGTAGCCTGTGATTTTGGTATTGAAGCCAAAACATGACTGATAAGACCAATGTCAAGGAGTTTGCTCCAAAAGTTTTCTTTAAAGAGTTTTTATACTTTCAGGTTTTATGTCTGGTTCTTTCATCTATTTAAAGTTGATTTCTGTGTATTAGTTAGGAAAAAAGATTCAATTTAAATCCTTTGCACGAGGACACCCACTTTCACAGTCACAATTCAATAGGAAATATTCTTTATCCCTAACATATATTCCTGATGCCTTGAAAAAAAATTACTGAATACACATACTTTTATTTGTTGGAATTCTTTTCAATTCTACTGTCCTGAGTATTTTTAAACCAGGACAATTAGTGAACCAGAAATTTCAGTATTATGCATATAACCATTAAAAGCAAATTCAGAATGACAAAGATGTATTTGTACTCCTAAATTCACTCCACCACTATTGACAATAACCAAGAACAAGAATCAACAGAAGGATCCAAAAACAGATGAATTAGATAATGGAATGCTACCCAGCCTTCAAAAAGAATAAAATATTGTCACTGGGCAAAACGTGGATGGAACCAGACATTGAAATATTAAGGGAAATTAGCCAAGCACACAAGCACAAGTATCCCATGACCTCACTACTACGCGGTATCTTAAAAAAATGTGATCCCATACAAGTAGAGAGCAGAATGATGACTGGAAGAGGCCAGGAGAATAGGGATGGGAAAAAGTTGATCAAAGGGTGTTACATTACAGTTAGCAGCAACAAGTTCTGGTGTGCTATTGCACAGTAGGGTGACTACAGAAAGTATTTACATACAGTATATTTCAAAAAGATACAAGGAAGGATTTCAAATGTTTTCAATAAGAGGACATGCAAACTGTTTGAGGAGATAAGTGTTCAGCTGATTTAAATGTCATATAGTATCTGTGGAACCTTACAAGGCACTCCATTAAAGTACACTTTTATGTTTCCATAAATCATTCAAAAACAGAAATATAAGCATTACACTGTATACACATATCAAAACATCATATGATATCCTACTAACATGCATACTATTTATGTTTTTATGCATCAGTTAAAAAACTACAACTATTTAGAGGTAATACTGTACTAGGAAAACTTTTTTGTTTTTGTTGTTGTTTCAGTTGTTGTTTGTTTGAGACAGCCTCTCACTGTATTGTTCAGGCTGTCCTTGAAATCACTGTGCAGCCCAGGCCAGCCTCAAACTCACAGTGATCCTCCTGCCTCAATCTCCCAAATGCTGGGATTACAGTCGTGTACCGCCATATCCAGCTTTGTACTAGAAAAACGTTAAACATTTTCCCACAGTATTTTGTATAGACAAACAAGACCTCCACAACTCACTAGCCTGGATCCTTGGGCAAGGCACCATGTTCCTCAGTGTTCTCATCCAAGAAACGAAGAAAAATAGTTGCCTTATCATGAAAGACTCTTGTGTGGATCCAGTGGGTTACTACAGGAGATAGTACGGTTTGGTGCCTAGGACCCAGGAAGCACAAAATAAATTCTCATCATAGAGTCCAGAAACCACCACAAAGGTTGATGCACTGACAACCTTTGTGTCTGCTGAGGAATGAGCTACTCAGAAGGATAGCTGGTACTCCTGACACAAACTGGAAATCAAGAAAGTCTGTCAGGCTGCTCTCACATCATTGGAAGAGGATTTAGACTCAAATCTGGAAATCTTGACCAGCTACACTCTGGACTCAAACCCTGAGTTTGTTTTAAAGCATTAACCTTTGTGTCTCTAGTTCCCATACTAGTGCCCCTTGTCAAATACCTGATGGATAGGTGTACACATAGGCCTGACTGCCGCGGATGGCCACCTGCAACATCACTTCCTTTAAACAGAGGCACTGTTGACTGTTTAATTGGACTGACGTGAGGTGGGAGAAACTGACATCAAAGGACAACTCACCTACTAACTTTATGGACCGTGAAACTTCTTAGAGAGGTCTCAGACAGGATGAATGACAGGACTGAGGACCTTTTACCCCAGAAGTTGCTTGTTAGGGAGATGTTGGGTAGGTGAGGCCTGTCACTCAAAAGGAGATGGAGAGGATGCCTGCCCTAGCAGAACATGGGCTTTGCAGTTGGGGAAACCCAGGTCTAAATTTTGCATTTTCTATTTGCTAGCCCGGCGGCCTTTTCTGGTTCATGGGCTGGCTGTGTGTGTGCCTCAGTTTCCTGGTCTATAAAATGAGGACGCTGACATCTACCTGCCAGAGCTTCTATGAAAGGGCAAACAAGCCCAGGGCAGTGACTTTGCCTCATTGAGACCCACAAAGCTGCATAAAAGGCAGATGCTCCCAGCCTGTCTCAGCCTGTCTCGGAGACCTGGAGATGGGTAGTGAAGGCCAACACAAGGGCAGCATCTGCCCACTGGCCATTTCTGTTTCCTGGCCCCGCAGGATGGAGGTTTCCACTTGTTGGGGTTACAGGCTCAGCTGGAGACCTCTTTCATGAGGCCTAAGGGGTCATGTTGGGCAAGTGGGACATAAAAAGTACCCAGAAGCAGGCTGGGAGAGCTTGGGTAAAAGGGCAGAACTGAGAAGCATTGTGCAAGAGAGTGGGCTACTGAGAGCAGATGATCGGGTGGGCTTGCTGCACTGCAGGGTATGAGTGTGCGAGCTGGCTCTTTGAAAACAGAGCTGAAGGAAATATGGCAGTCAGAGCAGCACTCCCCCCTCCCCCCACAACCTCCCCCCCACCCCGTTGCCGCAGCCCACCCACCCGCGAATCGCATGCGCCCTGGGGACCAGGAGGAAAGGGCTTTTGTTGAGAAAGCGGGCCCTCTGGAGGGGTCCGCGCATGCGCAGGCTCCCCAGCCGCCGGGGTGGGGGGGCGCGGAGAAAAGGGGCGGGGTGGTCGGAGCTGCTGTGCTGGCAGCAAGCAGTAGGCGAGGGCGCGGCTGCTGGGTTCCTGGTGCTGGTCACGGACGCCATCGGAGCCCTGGAGAAGGTAAGGATCCAGCCCCAGACAGGACCTGGCGAGGACGAGTGCAAGCCAACACGCTGCGCCCTCTCCCTGCCCTCTAGATCTGAACAAAGCCCTGTCACTCAGAGCGGGAGCCTTATTAGACCCAAGCTCTGGCTAGGACTCTCACTACCATGACCGTCAGACCCAAGCGCCAGGATCCGAGCCTACTTTGTATGGGAGCCTGCAATCCCACCCGTTGTGACAGACCCCGAGCTGAGCTTCCTTAGACGCTAGGCCCCACCCCCACGGCCTCCACTCCTAGATTACTCCAACTGAGCTGACCACTTGTGCCTGCCTGGAGTCCCAGTCCTTGGACCTTGAGCGGTCCAGGGATCCAGTTCAAGCCCTGCCTAGGTCCAAGGCTCCCATCCTCTGAGCTCAACCTATACCACAATCAGGTCAACGCCCCCTCCCCTGACCCAGCCTATCTCGCCTTCCTGGACCTCCTTTTCCTAGAGCTTTCTGCTGTCCCTGTTGTCTGAGCCCTCCTATTTGCTGCCCTCCCCACCCCATTCCTGCCACCCACCCATCGCGTGACCATGGTCCCCTGCTCTGGCCCTTAAATTCAAGCCCTTTGTTTCTCCAGGTTTCAGTGCATCTCCTCTGGGACTCTTGGGACCTGAACCCTCAGATACAGCCTTTATTCAAATCTAGCCACCAGAGTGGGGGAACCTGCCCATCCTAAGCTCCCCTGACAGTGGCAGGGTGGGGGGTCCCACTGAGATTTCCTCCATCCTTCTGGAGGCCACTGGTCTGTCCCTATAGACCCCGCATCCCCCACTGGTGTTGCCTAGTACTGCCTATAACCTGACGATTGCTGCCCCTCACTTCTCCAGAGATACAGCCCTGCCTCACTGTCCCTGAGCCTCCTTAGGAGGCTCAGCTCCTTGGGAGCCACAGCATGGCTGAGGGAACGTACAGTGTGCAATCTGGAAACTCCAATGTTGAAGATATGGATGAGGGGAGCCACCAAGTCAGGGAGGAAGAGATGGTTGGAGGCAATGACTATGAAGAGTTTGGTGCTTTTGGTGGTTATGGAACACTCACTAGCTTTGACATCCATCTGCTGAGAGCCTTTGGCACCTTGGGTTCTGGCTTTCACGTCTTAGCGGTGAGGCTCCTTCTTGGCCACCTGCTCGCTCTGGGCCTTTTCCCCTGTGTGTGTGCGTGGGGAGGGAGGAGGGACCTGAGTGGGGAAGGCATGCCAGCTTTCCTGAACCTTCCTTGGCCTTCTACAGGAGGGATTTCTGGAAGTCCTTGGGGTGGCCAGTGCTGCCTGGTGGGAGGAAACAGGCGAAGCACCATGACAGGGTGTAGAGTTGTTTGTCCTCCTCTCCCCTGCCCTCTGGCCTTGCAGAATGAGCCCTGGGAACTGGAAAATCCTGTGCTGGCTCAGACCCTGGTGGAGGCATTGCAGCTGGATCCAGACACCCTTGCCAATGAGACTGAAGCCCGTGCCACCAATGTGGCCCGCTCTGCCGCCTCCAACCGAGCTGCTCGGGCAGCTGCCACTGCTGCCCGTAGGTCCTTCAGTCAGGTGGTGGCTAACCACCTGGTGCCCACACAACTAGCCACAGGAGACAGTGCCCAGCCTATGACATATTCTGAGGCTCAGGGGGCCACCCCTGAGGCAATCCTGGCCTCACCACCGAAGTCCCAGAAGTCCCAGATGTCAGTTGTCAGTGAGATGGCTGCCCCTGGGGCTGCAACCATCTCCACACAGTCCCAGACCGCCTCCCTGGACCATGAGGCTGCTGCCCAGGGTCCTGGTACTGCCGGTGCCGAGGATCCTCATACTGCCCATGCCCAGGGCCCTTGTACTGTCCGTGCTGAGGGTGCTAGTACTGCCTGTGCTGAGGGTGCTAGTACTGCCTGTGCTGAGGGTCCTAGTACTGCCTGTGCTGAGGGTCCTAGTACTGCCTGTGCTGAGATTCCTAGTACTGCCTGTGCATTCTCTCAGGCTCCAAGTGCCAGTGAGACAAATGCCACCTGGCCCCAGGCAGTCTTCCTGGGCCAGAAGGATGTCTTTGATTTCACTCAGCCAGCGGGTGTCAGTGGTGTGGCCTTCACACGCCCCAAGAGACCTGCCCCATCCCAAGAGGCCACCACAGAGGACCCTAGTGCTGCCTCTGGTGTGCCTCAGGCAGCACCTGCCAAGGAAGTGGCGGCCACACGACCCAAGACGACCAAGTCTGGGAAGGCTGTGGCCAAGACTCGGTGGGTGGAGCCTCAGAATGTTGCAGCCACAGCTGCTACCAACACCAAGATGGCCACAAGCATCCCTGAGCCTGAGGGGGCAGCTGCAACTGCTCAGCACAGTGGTGAGCCCTGGGCCAGGATGGGAGGCAAAAGGACGAAGAAGGTGAGCACCCCCACACACACCCTCCCCACGCCCCGCACAGCCCCTGGCTCCCCTCCTTTCCTGCTGCTCTCCCTCCTTCTTTCTCCTCTGCCCTCCTCTCCTCCCCACCCTGTCCCTCCTCTCCTCTCAGCTTGTCCATGTTTCTCCAGCACATGTTTGTTGAGCATGTTTTGACTCCACACAGTTCCTGCTCTCAGGGCTGGTGGGAGAAGAGGTTGGCTCGGAGCCTGGCACTTAGCAAGCTCTCGGCAAGTGCCAGCCACTGCTTGTACTACGTTTGCTGCCAAGTGCCTGCTGTGGGGCAAGGTGTGTGGTGCGTGCTTCTGCTTGGGGAGTCCGGGAGTCCTGGGTTGCTCCTCTCTCTGGTGATATATTACAGTCCAAACACCTGGATGATGAATGTGAGAGCAGCGAGGAGGAGAGAGAGCCTCCTCCAGTCCCGGCAACCTGGAGAGCATCGCAGCCCCCAGCAACAGCGCGGGCTCAGGTGGGCCCTCGGCCCCCCATGGCCCCAAGGTCCCAGACATCCTCGAGGCACATACTGTGCTTGCCCCCCCGAAATGTGACCCTGCTGCAAGAGAGGGTAAGAAGTCTGCTTTCTCCATCTGCCTCCATTCTTCCCCCGTGGTCCAGAACTCTGTGGTATCCCAGGCATTGATCTGCCCACACATTCCTCCTTCTCCAGGCAAATAAGTTGGTGAAATACCTCATGATCAAGGACTACAAGAAGATCCCCATCAAGCGCTCAGGTAGGCACCCGTGGTTCCCTGCTAGCCTGTTCTGCTAGCCTCACTTTGCCTATGTGTCCACACCCTCCAGGCAGGGTTGGGTTGCTCCATTTCTGCAGCACAGAGTGCTGGCCGGTGCCTGCAGCATAACTGGCCTTGGGGCTGCAGCCCTTGATCCCCTTGCTCAGCCCAGGTCCCTTCCCTACCTCTCTCCCTCCCACAGACATGGTGAAGGATGTCATCCGAGAATACGATGAACATTTCCCTGAGATCATTGAACGAGCCACATACACCCTGGAAAAAGTGAGTGGGGGGATGGGAGGAGTGGGGCAGCCTGCAGCCCTTCCAGGCCCAGTTCCTGCCCTGTGTGCTCTGGAAGCCTCCCGTGGTCCTCCACCTCTGAGCTTCCAGTGTACCCGCGGCACTGTAACACATGTCCCTTTCCTGGTACCTCTCTGTACTGCTCTCTGAGTGAGCCCCTGCGGTGGGTCCCACTGCCTCTGCAGCCACCAGAGCCCCCACAGGGCAGCCCTTGCCACCCTGTCTTCTGCTGCTCTTGTCCAGTGGTTTGGACTCCCAGATGAGGAAACATTCAGAGCAGGGCTTGACCGAAGGCACGATGCCTCCAGCGCGGGGTTTGATCTCACTTCTTTCGCCTTGTAGAAGTTTGGAATCCACCTAAAGGAAATCGATAAGGAGGAACACTTGTACATTCTCGTGTGCACACGGGATTCTTCTGCTCGCCTCCTCGGGAAGTAAGGAAGGGAAAGAGGGCAGTGGCCTCCTGGGTGATGCCCCATCCCCGCCCTTCAGCATCTTGGGGAGAAATAGGACCACTGTGCTCAAGGATCCACCAAGGCTCTTCCTCTCTGGTCACTGTGCCTAGTGACTGCTGGAGAAAAGAACTGGCATCCTGGGGCAAGGCCATGGTGCTGTGGGATTTTGCTGGGCCACCCTGGAGATTCAGTGGAAAGTAGCTTGTCCCTGGCTACCACGTGCCTGGCTTGGACTTGGCAGGGTAGTCCCCCGGGGAGACTTTGCTGCAGTATAGGGGAAGCAGCCTCTGACAGCATCCTCCCTTGTCCGCCCTTAGGACCAAGGACACTCCCCGGCTGAGTCTGCTCTTGGTGATTCTGGGTGTCATTTTCATGAATGGCAACCGTGCCAGCGAGGGTAGGTGTGGGCTCTGCGGCTGGGGATTGGCCCATGGTCCCATCTTCGCGTGCCAAACTCTTGTACCCCGTCTCCCCTCACAGCTGTTCTCTGGGAGGCACTCCGCAAGATGGGACTTCGTCCTGGGTATGAACAGCTCCTCAGCCCCTGCCCTTCAGTGCCATCCTGTGGCACAGGGGGTCCCGGGATTGCAGTGGTCTGGAGTCTGGTGCCCTAGGCTCCATAGAGAGGAGAAGGATGGGTAGGCGTATCCATCCCTAACTCACAGCCCCTCTCAGCTCACTATCCCCAGAGGAGATCTCAGAAAGGCAAAGCAGAGTGTAGCCCTCCATCAAGCCCTTCCTGCGAGCATCCCTGAACAACTGTCCTCTGGCCTCTGCTCCATGGGGATGCCCCATGGACTGGAGAGCTCGAGATGGAGCTGGGGAGCACTCCTGCATGTATACACCAGTACCCCACTCGGTAATCTTGGATTCCTTTGTTTGCCCTCAGGGTGAGGCACCCTTTCCTTGGTGACCTGAGGAAGCTCATCACAGATGACTTTGTGAAACAAAAGTAAGTAGTGACTGAGCTCACCTTGTCTCACTCTCGGTGTTCCCGGGTGCCAGTCTAGTAGAGAAAGCCATTCCCAGCCTCAAATTTTAAACTAGACGCATGAGTGAGGGTCAGGATGTAGGACTGCTGAGGGAGTAGAATTCTGGGATTGTCTTGGGGAAAGGGAGCGACCCCCAAACCACCAAGAACGTGGTGTAGGGGAGTGGCAGTCAATCTATGGCAGTCGTGCCGCAGCCGACTGTTAGGTACCACTGAAAACTCTAAAAGGTTCATCATCACTGGTATAGCCTATGATAAGAACATCATGTCACTGAGCATCTGCCCTGTGGCCCAGCACAGTAGTTTCCCTTGTTTTCCACCTGAGCAGCCTAGGGCTCAGAGAGGTGGCAGTTTCTGAACCTAGCCCACAGCTGGCAGGCTGGCAGGGCCAGGAGCCCAGTTCTCTTGGTTTTCATCCCAGGGCCCAATGTATGCACTGCCATGCCCAGTAGGTGGGAGTGGGAAGGAGGGGAGAGGGAATGGGAGAGGGAGAGAGTGGGAGATGGACATGGAGATGGAGAAGGAGATAGAGACAGAAACTGAGACATTTTAGGATGTGCGTGTAGCTACCCTGGACTGAATGTTTCTTATTTTCTGTAGTGGATCTTGCCCAGGCTTGGCTAGGCCTCCTTGGGGACCTTCTCCATGGGGTGTGCTCAGAGCAGGGGGCCTGAAGAATGGCTGCTCTGTTTACAACACACCCAACAGGAATCCAGGGCCATTGTGAAAAGGGGCACAACACTTGTGGCCTCCCTATGAGCAAATGTCCTACACGTGTTGCCTCTGCACCTAGACAGGGCTCCCAGGGAGGATCACAGGCCTAAGCCTATGAAGTCTTTGCTGTTGTTCAGCTGAGGTGCTGGGAGTGAGGTTGTGCATGAGCCCAGGGCTGGGGACCCAGGTGGTCCTCTTCTGGGAGGTGGGCTGCAACACTCTGACTGAGGAGGAGCTGCCTCAAACACATCAGTTCAGCCACAGGTCAGCTTGGCTAGCAACAAAGGGTGATTCCCTGTCGCACTCAGGTACCTAGAATACAAGAAGATCCCCAACAGCGGCCCGCCAGAGTATGAGTTCCTTTGGGGCCTGCGAGCCTGTCATGAAACCAGCAAGATGAGAGTCCTGAGATTCATTGCCCAGGTATTGGAGAGCGCCTGTCAGTTGCCAGCAGCAAGGTGGCACTTGCCCTAATTTGTGTGTTTCTTGGTCACCAACTTTCCTCTCTGGAGGCTCTGAAAAGTTCTTGAGTTTCTTAGGTAGATTCACAGAGGTCTCAGGGTGGGGGGTGGGGCGTAATCCCAGCTCTGGCTCAGAACAGTAGGAACCCAGTCTTTTCAGGCCAGGACCCCGCCTGTCCTTTGTCCTTGGAGAACATGGGAGCAGGCACACTGCTGGGCATGAGAGGGAGCATGGGAAGGGATGGCTGACAAGAGGTGCTCCTTGAATGTGAAGTAACCCTGTCATTATGGCTGGCTGCTGTTCACCACCTTAGAACCAGAACCGAGACCCCCGGGAATGGAAGGCTCATTTTCTGGAGGCTGTGGATGATGCTTTCAAGACGATGGACAAGGATATGGCTGAGGAACATTCCAGGGCCCAAATGAGGGCCCAGATGAACATCGGAGACGAAGCTCTGATTGGACGGTGGAGTTGGGATGACATACAGGCCGAACTCCTGACCTGGGATGAAGATGGGGATTTTGGCGATGCCTGGGCCAGGATCCCCTTTGCTTTCTGGGCCAGGTACCATCAGTACATCCTGAATAGCAGCCGTGCCAACAGGAGAGCCACATGGAGAGCTGGCGTCAGCAGTGGTACCAATGGTGGGGCCAGCACCAGCATCCTAGATGGCCCCAGCACCAGTTCCACCATCCGTACCAGAAATGCCGCTAGAGCTGGTGCCAGCTTCTTCTCCTGGATCCAGTAAGATTGTCTTGGGGACTTGAGACCTTCTGCGAGGGTGATGGATGAGCTGGGTGATGTCAGGGGAAGGCCTGTGGAGGGCTGGGGTAGGGAAAGTGTGAGCCTGTGGAAACACACTAGAGTCATTGTTTGTCCCCCTCACTGGTTAGCGTGGGCTCTGATGTGTACCTGTTCCCTTTCATTCCCTGTGATGCAGACAGCATTGAGGAGCTGAGGTGGTCGTCCTCTCCCAGTCAGACAGCCTCCTCAGAGGCCCTCTCACACAGCACTCCGGGCGCTTCTCCCTGTGGGTCACAGGGGCTGTGAAGATGGAGCTACCTTTACTCTTCCTGCTTTCGCTGTGTTCTTTTCCTTGTGTGTTCATGGCTTTGGTATCAGTGTTACATTAAAGTTGCAAATCAATGTGGATGTCTCCCCCTTTATGTAAAAAGGGGGGTCCTAGAAATGGCCTGTAGCTGGGCTCTTCAGGATGCCAGGGATCAGAGGGCTGCACCTCTGTGGTAAAAGGCCCTTGAGTCTGGGTGGGATGCTGGGAGTATACATATTCCAGGTGGTGGGGAGACCGTGAATGTAGGGGATCCCCAGTCCACGTGCTTATGTGATGTCCCAAAGGGAAGCTCAGCAGCACCAGCTACACGCCAAGAGGGGGCAGGAGAAGGAATGGCACGGAGGACTGGAGGTTTATGCCATTCATAGTCTCCCACCCCCTTGAGCAACAGGATCCACAGGCACTCACTGGCAGGGTTCACTCAACACCTCAACCCCCATCTTCATGGAGATGAGGTTCCAAAACCCTTGGTGCATCACTCACCCAGTTCCGGGGCCGAGTCTTGAGGAAAATGAGGCAGGTTTTACCAACGATGGCCTTACCCTTGTGCTGCGCAGCAGGAGCAAGAGCTGCTGAGAGAACAGCAGGTTACCAAAGCAAAGCATTACACACGCCTAGACAGTTTGTTGACAGCAAGGGAGTGGAAGCTTGTTTGTGGCTTTGCGGCTCTATTTCCCTGGAACCAGGACCCTCCCGGTGAAGCCGAGGCCAGGCCACAGTGTTGGTGTCTTCCAGGGCTGGCTGATACCCAGAGTCCATGGGGCACAGAAGGCTGCAGATCCTCTAGGTGAAAGGTAGTGAGGTTGGACAGGTGGTTCTCCAGGGAAGGGCTCAGTAGCGGGCATGAACGGCGTCCTGGGATGCCCAGGTTCTCCAGTAATGTCCACGACCTGGCAGCACAGACAGCCAGATGACCGGGCAGGAGACAGTGGTGTCAGCGACCCATGTCCTGTGCCACCTTCCTTCTGTGGCCCCTAAAAGAGTCTCCCATATCAGCTAGTCCCATTCCTGATCCAGACTGTCTACAGAAATTGTGAGGCCTGGCTAACAATGAAAGGTCAGGTGTGATTGCCCCAAAGTGACTAAGGATTGCAAGAGCTTGACAGCTGAGCGGGAAACTCCTTTGAGCTTGGGATTGGGTAGGTTGCATATGCAGAACCTGACCACCCTGCTTTTCACAGGGCTTGTGGGGTTGGTCTCCATATCAGTGGCCTGTATAGGGATTGCTCCTCGCTGGTGCTGAGGTCCAGGCTCAGCCACACTGACATTCTGGAATTCTGACAAACACTGAGTCCCAAACTTTCATTGGATCACAACACACACACACACACACACACACACACACACACACACGCAAACATACTGTAACGCACTCAGACAGACATGGAGTCCTCTTCCCTTCACCTGCGCAGGCCTATGGATGGGACTGTGGGAGAGACGAGGGCTGCTTGGGACCCCAGGAGGCCTGGCATGATGAGTTACACACAGTGAGACTGGGACCTCTCAGGACACGCCTGTGCATATGGTAGGCACATGCCTTCTCTAGGGTGGGGCAGCCTCTGGTCTGAGTTTTGAGTACTGCTTGCAGAGGTCACTGGAGACAGGCAGCTCATCCAGGAAGAAGGAGGCAGCAATACCCAGAGACATAGCACTGGGAAGGACACCATTTCCCAAGGCTGCGTGCTTCCAAGGTACTCACCCCTCTATCTCTACTCCCCAGGGTAGGCCTCTCTAGGAGCCCAGTCTCCACACTTGGCAAGGAGCAGTGAGAGGGCAGACTGGGCATGGAGGATGACGACGGCCTTAGGAAAGCAGCTGACTTCACTCTGAGCATCAAAGGAAGACCAAGGCAGGCCTAACTCTGTCCCAACCCCAAACTTTCACAGGCACTCACCACAGAAACCTTCGATTTCTGTTAGCCAGTGTTTTCTGAGACTCTCTTATGTGCCAAGTGTGTACTGGCCAGGTCACACAGCCTTCTCCTCAGCCCAGGCCTGCTTTCTTTCACCCCCTACTTCACTTGCTCATGGACAACCAATGCTCCAGTCACTAGTTTGCAGGTTGTTTTGTTTTGTTTTGTTGGTACCAGGGATCAAATAGTTTGTAGTTCTTTTTTCAAGATAGTAAAACAGAACAAAACAAAACAATAAATCCAATCAAAACACAGCAGTGCAATTGGTACACAACTTTGAAGCAGTATAATAGGAAAACAGCAATGGCTACCATAGTATGTCTTGTTATCTTCACAATAGTTGCCCATCCCATCAGATATAGCAAAATCAAAACAAAACAAAACAGAATAAAACCAATCAAAACAGAACACTGAATAAAGCAAAACAATTAATCTCAACAAAACACTGGGAACCATATTGGACCTCAGAATCATGATAGAAGGAAATCCCCCATATTTGCTATACTGCATACTGTCATCCTCCCAAGAGATGCTCAGACCTTCAAAGTCAACCAAAAGGTGCGAAGCATTCTGTTGCTTTGTACCTCAGTTGCTAGCAACACAGCCTGTCCTCCAAACCAGCTGGTTGCTTGCAGGGGCTGGGGGTGGAGGTTGGTGATTCTCAGCCCATGGGCAGGTAGGCCCATGGGAGGCTCTGTCTGACTTTTCTCTTCCTGGGCCTGGCACGTCTTGTGCGGCTTACCAGAAAGGCCAGCTAGCTGGCTTGTTGGTCAGCTCCTCCCAGTCCCAGCATGGCTGATTCTCCTAAGTTGCACTTTTTGATGATTATGTAGAAAGCTGTTCTGAATATTCATGCCTGGTTTCTTATCTGAGTGTGGCTTCCCTTTATGGGGCAGCCCTGAGAGGAATAGGTGATTGGGGTCATTGCCTGGAGGAGGGACCTGAGGTCCCCAACGGGAAGAGACTGGCCTGAAGTCTCATGACCACAGTGACAGCGTAGGGACTCAAACCCAGCATCCTCTGAGAGCAGGATGCTTGCTCTGCCTCATGCCATGAATTGCTGCTCTTACGGAGGAGCTCACAGTGTCTTTGGGACAACACCTTCTCCCACCCCACACTCTCTCCTGATACCCACTGTCCCACCCACCAGCCTGAGCACACCACATCCCACTACACCTCCCACAACGACGCTTTGGGTTCCTGTCAACCCTCATCAGCTACATGAGTAAACAGACTCCCAGAAGAAAGTGACTTTCCTGAGGCCTCTGGCCCACCTCTGCCAATGCCTCAGTTTGTGACCTTGGACCAGCATCTCCTCTCAGCCTTTTGAGGATCTAGTTTTCTTTCATGTAAAGGTGTATTCAAATGTACTACGTCCCCCATTGACTACTGGGTTGTCTTTTTAACAATGAAGGGAATGTTGTTTCTACATGTTGCACCGTTGTCTCTATCAGGTGGGTGTATTGCAGGGATTGTCTCACCATCTATGGTTTGCCACTTCATTCTCCTTCTGATGAAGTGTAGAATTGCTGAATTTGATGAAATCCAGTTAGCATTCCTTTGCATGTGGCTATTACTTTCAGTGTAAGACAAGTGAGTCCCTTGATTCCAACTTGTACACCAGCACTTAATCCTACATTCATTACCAGACATTTTTAGTTTTAGCTTTTGTACTTTACATTAAGGATCTGAATAAATTGAAGATGTTTGAGGCATAACAAGTTATCTTGCAAGCGCGTGGTCGTGAGTTCGATCCCTGGTACCGATAAAAAAAAAAAAGTTATCGCTTCCGATCACTGTGGGATTAAACTGGATATATCAATCCCAGAAGAGTAAGTGGAAAATTAGCAAAAATGTGGAAATTAAACCATATCTTTCTAATAGCCAATAGGTCAAAGAAAAAAAAACCACAAGGGAACTTAGAAAATATCTGGAGAGAACCAGCGCTAATGCTTGGGCTGCCACGGGTTGGGGGACAGCCAGACCCAAGCCTTTTCCTGTGAGTCAGCACCATTTGCGGACTGCAGGGGGAGAGAACAAGGATTCACCAGGAAGCAAGCCTTCCTTGCCAACCAGCACAATGCATAGGCTGCCTCCCACAGGGGACAGCCAGACCCCAGCCCCTTCTGGGGCACAAGCTGGGAAACAAGAAGTACCTATCCTGCTCCCCAACCCCGGGTAAGCGACCAGCTGATCCAGAGAAATAGAGGCTGCAATGATAGCTACTGAAGTGAAATGCAATTTGATGCTTGTGGTATTTTGGTATTTCACTGAACTTGCAGGTCTAGGGCCAGTGGTCTGATCATGTGTTCAGAGGATAGCAGTATACAGTGTGGCATCTGGGGGGGGGGGGGAATCTCCTTCTGAAGGTGGTAGCCATTGCTGATTCCCTATTATCTTGCTTTGAAGTCCTGTATCATTTTCCTTGTTTTGTTGGGTTGGGTTTTGCTCTGTTTTGTTTTGCTTGATTTAGTGATATTCGGTGGCATGGGTGGCTGTTTCAAAGACAGCAAGGTATATTATGGGGGCCATTTTGGATTTACTATTGTCTTGTTTTGGTTATTTTTTTTTTCTGTGCCTGGGATCAAATTCACGACCTTGTGCTTGTCAGGCAGGTGCTCATGCCACTGAACTAAATCCCCAGCCCCTATTGTCTTGCTTTGAAGTCCTTTATTGCATGCATTGTTTTGTCTTTATTGGTTCTAGTCTATTCTGTTCTGTTTGACTTTTACTATGTCTGAAGGTATCTGTAGCTATTTTGAAGACAAGAGGCATTATGTGGTTGATTTCGTATTGTTTTGAAGTCCTGTATCGCTTACACTGGTTTGTTTTGATTGGTGTTATTCTGTTTTGTTTCCCTTTGTTTTATCCTTTTTTTAAAAAAAATAAAGGCCAGGGATTTAGGTCAGCAGAGCAAGCACCCGCCTGACAATCACAAGGTCATGAGTTCAATCCCCAGTACAAAAGGAAAAAAAAATAGTTCTTAGTACAAAATAAAGAAAAAAGAAAGAAAGAAAGAAAGAAAGAAAGAAGAAAAGAAAAGAAAGGAAAAGAAAAGAAAAGAAAAGAAAAGAAAAGAAAAATATCTGGAGACAAATGAAAGCCAGTACACAATATGTCTCAGTTTATTAGATACAACGGAAGTCCTGTTAAGGGTGATGTTTAGAACTGTAAATATTCACATTACAAAGAAAAATGATCTCAATTCTATAAGTTAATTTTCCCTTACAAGAAGGAGAAAAAGAAAAAGCACTTAAGCCAAAGTTAGGCAAAGCCAATGGAGACAGTACTAATGAGTGGAAAGAAAAAGAAAGAAAAAAGAAAGAAGAAAGAAAGTACACCTAAGTTAAGAAATGTCCTTCTAAATATTCCACAGCTCTAACAAGAACTCATCGAGTACATTACAAAGTATTTTCAACTGAATCATAACAAAAACATAGAGGGCAACTTTAAATGGCTGTATTACATAAGAAAAAAGAAAGACAGAAATTAATGACCTATGTCAAAATCAAGTAGAAAAATCAGGCGAAACCTAAAGAAAGCAGAGCAATCAAATGAAGATAAAAGTGTAAACCAGCTAAAAGTAAGACAAGACAGAAAAACGGGCTCTTAATAAACACAGTAGTACAACTCATTCATGTTGTGTTGGCCCCAACAAAATAGAAAGAGTTAAAAATAGAAAATAGAAACATCTGCAATGTTTGAGGAGACACGGCCATCAAAAATGAGACACTAAAATGACCGCTAGTCCTAATCATGAAAGACTTTACGTTAACCAAATTTAAAATCCAGATAGACTGTGCACATGCCATGAAACCACACCAAAATGACCAAAAAAGGTAACCTGAACTTCAGAATTCCTCTGTATAGTGGGTGAGTGCAGTTTCAGGGAAGTCATCAAGTACAACCAGCACCTGAAACAGCTTCCACTTCCTGAGAGCTCCAAAATTTAATCCCACCAAACATTTCAGCGAGAAAGGATGTCAGTCTCCCATCCTGTCACACAATGTTAAAGAGAGGAAGCAGTTCCCAGCTGGTGTTAAGAGGTCAAAACTGTTACAAGAACATGGTAAGAAGTGAAATGCATAGGCCTGCCCATCTTCCACATAAACACGGAGAGAAGATTCTTGGATAAAGTGTTACCACAGCAAGCCAGTTAGTTATTTCTTAAGGCAAATTATATCACAGACAAGTCAAAAACGCTCTTTGAGTGAAGCGTCTCAGCCTTTAAAAGAATCCATCTGTGTCGCAAAAGTAATACACTAAGGAGAGACATATAATATTCCCTATGGAAGCAGAATCTTCACTTTAAATGTGAAGATTTGCTTATGAGAAAACCTCTGAGCAAAATAGGACTAAGAGGGACCTCTCTTAATCCAATCTGACTATCCCAAAACCCAGCAGAGCCCATGGCATTTAATGCTGAAATGCGGAAAGCCTTCTTTGTGAAAGCCAGGAAAAGACCTAGATATATCTGCTGTCACCGCTTGCAGCTTGCAGTGAAATAAGGGAAGAAAAAGTAATGAAAGAGGCCCAGGGACTAGAGCCGTAAAGGCATAATTCTGCTCACCAAAGGGCATGTGTCTGAATATTCACGCAAGCAACAACAGCAAGGCTGAAATGAACCCTGGGAACTACTGTACTGAAATGCTGTGTTGGAAATGGAAACTTTTGAAATATTGTCATGCATTTCTGTGACTGACTTCTATTCGGTAATGAAGAGAAGTGAACTACAGCTACACAGGACAACAAATAGGAACAGGAATAAATCAGAACAACATGATACTGCTAAAAGAAAGCCAGATCATAAGAATATGTACCATAACGTTCCTACTGATTATGTGGAATGAGGTTTACAAAGAGGCAAAATCAAGGAGTTAAAAGTCAAATTGGTGGCCAGATTTGCTGGATAGGCGGGTGGTGTTACCAACGAAAGGCATGAGCTTGCTTTTCTGTTGCCAGCAATACTGGGTTTCTTCAACTGGACTGAAGTTACTGAGATGTTTCTGGTGTAACATTTTGCTCTGGGGTGCATTTGTATTTGGTGCAAATGCTGTGTTTTGTTTTGTTTTGTTTTGTTTTGTCTTTGAAATACTGGGGATTGAAGCAGGGTTTTCACACCAAACTATTTCATCAGCTCTTTTTTATTTTTCATTTTGAGTCAGGGTCTTGCTTAGTCACTAAATTGCATAGCCTGGGCTCACACTTGTGAACCTCCTACCTCAGCCTCCCAGAGTACTGTGATTCCATGTGTTTGCCATGAGAACCTGGCTGTGTTTTATTGGGTTCAACGTTACAAAAAAAGATTTTTACATGAGTAGAATCCCAAGTGCATCGTAAAAATTGAAACATAAACATCCAGAAATTAGTAACAAAGATCATTAGAGGATCCCCCATAAGTTTGAAATTCATAAAGCTCCTGTAACATAACCATTGGCCTCATGAAAAAACAAACACACATGGGAATTAGAAAATACTTTAAACTGAGTGATAAAGGCAACTTGGGAGGCCTTTGCTCAACAGATTACTGAGTCTCCTCTCTTGAGAAGGTTAAACAAGCCAAGCAAGAACCTTCTGCCTGTGCGGGGTACAGGCAAGATGCCAGCAATCTGGACTTGGAGTTTCCAGTGAGGCTAGAGAGCGAAAATCTCTGCAGACAGAAACTTAGATGGCCTGTGCAGGGTGCGGATATGTGGCTATTCCTTCAAGTGAGCCTCAGGTTCCAGAGTCCATAAATCTGCTGGCTCATGCTCTGCAGAGGGTGAATCTTTCCCTAAACTTCCAGAGCTGGGAGAGAGCAATTTGCCAGGCTACAGGGAGCTGAGAAGGGATCCAGGTGCCTGGTCGAATCGTAGCATCTTTGTGCGATTTATAACGCTAACACCAACACACAGGACTATGTTCCAACCACGCCTGGTGCCTGGTGAAGCGAGCATCAGGATGGATGCTGGTGGGATTTCCTTACTGCTGCCTTAAAATCTAGTTCCTTTACATCAGCTAATCAGATAGCACTTATCTATGTCCTTTTCGCCTCCCGCTACATTAATTTCTAGGGTGGCCTCTCTCAACCTCTTTGTCTTTGTGGGGCCAACCCTTTAAGAAAAGACTGGATATCGTTCAATCCTCGGTACCCCCCCCCAAAAAAAAGAAAGAAAAGACTGGATAGAGATAATGGAGAGGAAGGCAGAGACAAAATGAGGTGAGAAAGAGAAGAGATGAATGAGAAGAGCACAAAGGTGCCCACTGACAAGTTGAAACTGCTCCTCAGCCCATTTCGGTCAGCTAGTTAGTCAGATTGCATGAAGTCGGCACCCAGTTGGACTTTATGTTCACACTTGGACTAATAGAGGGCAGCCCACCCTTCCCCGGCCCTGAGTGGGTCCATTGTGCTGTCAAGATGGAAGAGGACACTTGCCCCAACTTACAAGGGAGATGGTTACCTAGAGGCCTTAGGAGGATGCTGGGTGTCAGAAAAACCAAAGCCCATGGCATTGTCTTCACTGGGCCCAACACAGAAATTAGTTCTCCCATTTCTTGCTCCCATAGCTTTCTGTTATTTAGTCCCACATCCCTCATGGCAATTTGCAGTCTTAGACTTATGTCTGTGATTCATTTTATGATGTACTGCCCTCATAGGCTGAACACAACATGGCCCAAATCAGGCCCATCGTAACCGAGTAACTGGGGTATTAGTCATGCCATATGTAGCAGGGTAGGGAAAGGGAACGGAGGTTGATGAGAAGCAAAGGCATGGTGAGAAGGAGGAGGGACGCAAGTGAAAAATGGAAAACAAGAATGAGAAATAGAGGAGGAAACAAGGGACAAGGGGAACACAAGAAGGACAAACTGAAAGATAATGTGGGGAGGAAAGAGGGAAGAGGCACAGAGGAAAGATGGGCAGTGATGAGGCGTGCAGAAGTGAGGTGGGAAGACAGGACAGTAGAATGGTGCTTAGGGGAAATGGTTGTGTGAGCAAAGAGAAACAGACTTGGGAGAGGGCCTTTCCAAAGAGCCATACATGACCACAAAGTAAGAGCAGGGATAGGAGAGAGGGAGAGTTAGGAGGCTGCCATGGTGAGGAGAAGCCATCTGCCAAGTTTGAGCGCTCTGCCCTGCCTCTGGAAACACAGGAATCCCCCTCCCAAGTCTGGTCTGGGGCTCCTCCTAGACACCATCTCAGAGGCAGGAGATGGAGAAAAGGAGGGGGCGGGGACACGGAGGATGCCTCTTCTCTGCTGAGTGCCCCACATCTCAACCTTCCATGGCAACAGGAAGGCAGGAACGCCTTCCTTGACAGCAAAGGAACCTTCCATACCTCTAGGCTACATCTGCCCAGGCCAAGCCCTTCACTTGTTCTTTCCTTCCCCTGCCAGACCTGGTTCCTACAGACACATTTAAGGAAACAAGTGCCCTTCCTGAGGCCCCTAAAGTCCCCCACTACGGGCCACACACTGTAGTGCTCCATAACGACCTGCTCGGGATGAAGCTGGTCAGTGGGAGGAAGGTTATATATGTGTGTGGGCAGGGGTGGATGTAATAGTAATCTCAAGGATCACTTTACCTGTGGAAATTGTGAATTCATTCAGTGTGTATACTTTGCTAAAATCTCTGCCCTCAAGGGCCACCTCTGCTTTTCTCCCACAACTCAATGAATGCATCAGACACTCAGCTTCAGTTCCCATGGCAACAGGGTTAACTGTCTAGGTACTAAGGATGAGACAAAGGGAAAAGTAAAAAAATGTGCATGCTCTGTGTTCCTCTGAGGTACACAAGCTCCTATTCAGGGATAAAAAGGGGCATTTCTATTGAGTTCTACCCTAAGTTCCTCCCGCTGCTTGGTGGGGGAGAATAGAAAGGCACAGGGATCCAAGAGGAGTTTTTACATCCCCACGCAGCACCCACCTACATAATTTGGAGACCTAGTTTTCCTGTCCCCTAGCCACCTTCTTACCAAGAATTTGCTTTACACCCTCACCCCCCATCATGTGCATGGCACGTGGGATTCTTGCTCTGTCCGAGTCACTGCCCTTGTTCTCCACCATCTAGTGTCAGTCATATTGTAGAGTTTTCCGGTAGGCTCACTTTTATGACACAATAAAAATTCCAGCCCTGTTTCTGAAATGCTGCCTCCAGAGAAGTTTCACAACCTCACTAACAGAGTCATGCAGGACAGACCACCTACTCCACTCCACTGTGGCATCAGAGACCTCAGTCCAGACACTGGGGCCACTTTATAATGCTCCCTCTTTCTGCCCCACTTCTGTTCTATGTGGCTTTGGAGAGACTGTGAGGAGGGAAGTTCATGCTAGTCTCCTGCATCTAAAAACAAAAACCACTACAAACAAACAAACACGGGAAGCACAGGGTCATCACAGGGTAGACACAGCAAAAGCATTTGGTTGAAATTAAAACTCTAAGCCGATAGTTAGAGAAGGAACTTGCCTAAACACAGTAAAGGCCACGCAGGAGAAACCTACAGTCAGCATCAAAGCAATGGAGATAAATTAAAAGCTTTCCTTCTATTTCAGGTACAAGATAGGGATGCTCATTCTTACCACTTCTAATTAGAAGTCTCAGCCAGAACAAAAAGACGCATTCAAGAAATTGAAAGCGCCTGAATCTAGAGGAAAAAATGAAAATTTTCTCTGTTCGAATGAACAAGTTTAGAATGGTTGCAGGATACAAAGTTTACATGCAAACTTTAGTAACATTTCCACATGCAAACAATGAACTACCTAAAAAGGAAACGAAGAAAACCACTCATTCACAATATCAACAAAAATAATAAAATATTTAGGAACATACCCATAAGGGTATAAGACTTGTATGTTGATAATTAAAACAGTTAATGAGGGAAAGTAAGAACCCAGATTAGTGAAATGATATCTTGTGTTCATGAATTGAAAGAATTAACACGTTATAACACCCATCCTAGCTGTGCGTGGTGGTGCATGCTTGTAATCGCAGCACTCAGGAGGCTGAGGCAAGTAGGACTACTGGGAGTTCAAGGTCAGCCCGGACCTCACAGTGAGACATTATGTAAAAAAAAAGAAAGAAAGAAGAAAAGAAAAAAAATTGCCCATCCTACTTGAAGTTATCTGAAGAGTGGATGCAGTCAGTGTCAAAATTCCAAAGGTGTTTTTTTCACAGAGAGAGAAAAGAAATCCAAAGATTCAAAATCCCCCAAGGGGTCAAAGCAATCCTACGAAAGTGCAAAGTTGGAAGCATTACACTCCCACAATTCTAAGGTACTGGCATACAAACAGTCGTGCAAAGAATAGCAATGAACCAACATCCCAGAAATAAGCCCACATCTTTGACAAGGGTACCAGGAACACATGAGAGAAAGGGTAGTCTCTTCAGTAAATGATTTGAGGAAAACTCGATATCCATACCCAAAACAATGAAACTGGATCCTTATATCACACAGAAAAATTAACTCAAAATGGATTAAACACTTAAGCCTAAGACCTGAATCTTATTCTCCTGCAAGAAAACAGGAGTAAATCTTCTTGACATTGGTCTCTGGAATGATTACTCAAACTTAACACCAAAGTACAGGCAACGATACCCAAAAGAGATCAGGTAAACTCCAAATAGACCAAATGTGATGACAGCAAAATAGAAAGATTTCAGGACAGCAAAAGAAACAACTAGGCAGAGACAAGCTATGAAATGGGGAAAATATTTGTAAACTGCATATCTGATAAGGAGTTCATTTAAAAAATTAAGAACTCCTGAAAGTCAATACCCAGAATGTGACTGGATTATAAATGGACAAAGACTTGCATAGACATTTCTCCAAAGAAGACATACAAATGGCCAACAGCCATATGAAAAGATGTTCAACATCACTAATCTTCAGGAAAATGCAGATCAAAACCATAATGAAATATCACAGCACACCTTTTCAGATGGCCATTGTATTGGACTGGGGATATATCTCAGTGGCACAGCGCCTGCCTGGAAAGCATGAGGTCCTGAGTTCAACTCCCAAAACAACAACAACAGCAACAACAAAAATAATGGCTCCCATAATAATAACAACAAAGATAACATATGCTGATGACATTTTAAAGAAAGTATTCCCTTCTAAAATGTTGGTGGGTATGCAACCACTGTGGGAACTAGTACAGAGATTCCTCAAAAAATTAAACATAGAACTGCCATATACAGTTCTATGCCACTGGCAACGTTAGTGTTGACCACCCATTTATGACAGTATCTTCTGTATTTTTTCACTCTAAAGTTGCTGTCTGTATTTTCCATTCTGTAATCTCAGGAAGCCAGTCACTAAGTCCAGCCCATGCTGCATGGAAGAGGAATTAAAATCCTGAAGAAAAGCATTTACTTACACAGAATATAATACTGAGGATCATTCTTTATGGAAGATTAAGTTCCTTACTTTATGTATTTATGTATTTTTGTGATGCTTGGATTCAAACCCAGGGCCTGGGGCACACTAAGAAAATACTCTACCAATGAGCTACAACTCCAGCCATAAATTGTTTATGTTAGTATGGATTCACAGATAATTTTTCATGTGTCCATTTTAATAAAATATTATTGATTTAGTGCTGAAATTATTCTTACTTTAATTACTAAAATCCATTGGGTCCAGAATATACCATTAGAATAGAAAACAGCTGGAAGAATCTCCATATTAGTTCTCTGACCTATGGAGTGAGAATCTTCTACAGGGAAAAAGGTCATTAGAATGGTCCATGTCTAGGAAAATATTTAATTAGAACCAACATCACATTGCTGGAGGGACCATAATGTTAAGTGTTCCCATCAAGGATGAGGGAAATACAAAGTTGCTAATTTTCACCACATCCCCATTCACCTCCCCTATTCGGCCTACGTAGAGCCCAGATGGAATTTTGTGAGTGACAGTGGACGTTTAACCGAATGGTAACTCCAAATGCTACAGTTATACAAGGTGCGATTTCATTCTTTAAGCAAATTAGCACATCCCCCGCTACCTGGTTTTCAGCTAGTGATCTGGAAATGC